>CATIWM010024756.1:0-26952 GCA_949671775.1 Mallotus repandus | reverse complement strand
TATATATATATATATAACTTTTTCTTCATAAGAAATTTTCTTGTTTGTTTAATGTTTTTCTTTAAAGGAAATTTCCTTGTTCGTTTGATGCTCAATTATTATAAATATTTATGTATTCTTGATATACATAATACTATACATTGAGAATGTATTAGTTAAATAAATTAGATATGAATTTTTTTAATATAGGTCAAATAAATCTGTTAACAAGATTAATTAGTGGGTTAAATATATTGGTGGTTATCAAATATAGTGTTTATTTCATTTTGGGTACTAAATTTCAATTGGCTTCATTTCAGTCACCAATGGGTTGGCATTTAATGTATATGCTTATGTGGTGAATATTCTCTGAATAATCAAAATCCGGCTGCCACATCAACAGAACGTCACTAGCTGAATTATTGATGATACATAAATTTAAAGTTCAGTTACTGAAAAGAAACAAATTAAAATTTAATACCTAAAATAAAATTAGTGCAAAATTGAGTGACATCGATACATTTAACCCAAACTAAAGACCTACATCCAAAACACACAAAATAAGGGGTAAGATAGAAATGAGTTGAGTCGAGATCAAATAAAAAAATATGCAAAATGAATCAAATCAAGTTCTAATTTTAAACGCAAACTATTCAAGAAACTTAGCAAATCAAGTTCAAGTTTCAAATTATTTGAAATGAATGGTAGCATTTAAATCTATAACCATAATTAGATTAGTTCAACCTCTAATTGTTTAGGAAAAGATAATGTTTATTCCCTATAAAATATCATAAAATGTTATTATACATTGTCAAACGCGTAGTAGAAGCCATGCACTAACTGTTATAGTTGCTTCTTATTGGTTTGATGCTCAATTGTTATAAATATTTATATATTCTTGATATACATAATACTTTATACATTGAGAATGTATTGATTAAATAAATTAGATATTAATTTTTTAATATAGGTCAAATAAATTTGTTAACAAGATTAATTAATGGGTTAAATATATTAATGGTCATTAAATTTTGTATTTATTTCATTTTTGGTACTAAATTTCAATTGGTTTCTTTTTAGTCACCAATAGGTTGACATTTCATGTATATGCTAATGTTGTGAATATTCTCTGAATATTCTATATTTGGCTGCCACATCAACAAAACGCCACCAGCTGTCTAACTCTAATTCTATTAAATTATTGATTCTAGTTTCGATTTTTTGGTTCAGTACAATTCGAAGCGGTTTGGGATGGATCTTGGTTCAGAGAATTCAAATTCTCCGGACCATCCCAATATAAATTTTTGGGATAGTTTGGTTCGAAGAAAGTCAAATGGTGAACAAATATTTTTGGTTTGATTTTCTTGGGATGGTTTGAGTTTTTCAAGACCCATGCTCAGCCTTAAGCGGTGATAGTTCTTTTGTGGTATTATTGTATATATAGAAGTAAAAAACAACAAAAAGTGAAATAGACAATATTACAATAACAAACAAAGAACAAGAAAATAAGAAATGCTCAAATAAAGAAATAAGTGAAGAGACAAAAAGATTAGGCTTTTCTTCCCCTTTTTCTTAAAAAAATAAAAAATATTATTACATGGAGAATCACAAAGGGAAGAGAGGAAATTAGAAGCAGAAATTAGAGTTTAAGAATTTATAGAATGGGTAGTGTTAATAGAGGCAGAGCACAAAGAGTAAAGAGATGGAAGAGGAGAGTAAAGCATAGTAGCAGTTGAACAAGCAATAAGATAGAGTTTAGAGCAAAAGACAATTTTATTTGAGTTTAATTTCTATCTTAGATAGATTTGTTGCAATCGAAAGAAACAACAAACCCTCAACCCTCTTAAAACCTAGAGTAAATGCTCTCTCAAAGTTGAAAGATGAAGAAGATTCAGAGTATTAATAAAGAGTTAGAGCACATAAATTCTCAAGTTCTCTCTCTAGAACTAACTGAAGCTCCAAACTTAGCCATTCAAAAATAGAAATAGTCTTTAATGGGGAAGTTTTATTCCAGTTGGAAAGTCTCAGCAACAACAATTTCTCAGATTCTATCATAGGTATGGAACGTTTCTAACTCCTTAAATGTGAAAGAGCTAAATGGTTTCAATCTATTCCTCTTTAAGTTCGATTCTGAGAAGGATAAAAAAAAGACTTATGAGGGAAGCCTGGGCTATTCATAAAAACATATTAATGCTCAAAGAATGGAACAATAATCTATCCTTAGATGAGCTGGATCTCTCAACTAAGAGTATTTGGGTATAAGCTTTAGGTCTCCTTTTGAATCAAATCACAAATGAAAATTCCTTAGTTATAGTTTAATCTCTTTTTGCAAGAATAGAACTAGATGAGGCCCCTAGCTTCCTGAACATAGTTATTAGGTACGCAGTGTGTTTCGGTTCATGGTACGGGTACTAGTACCTGGAACTCCAGTATCAATATATATAATACTCTGGGGGTAGGCTTAGCCGGTACACTTTTTTGGTACATGGTATGTCGAATGTATATTTTTGGTTCGGTTAGCAAATAATAATGAGTTTTTTTAGTTTAGAATAACTACATCAAAAGCTAAAAAAAATCAGACCAATACATGTAATGATCAAACATAGTTCATAAATTAATATTAAACTTTGACATTGATCATGCATATTAGCAGTACAAAACATATCAATTTTAAATCTAGAGTAAAATAAAATATCAAGTCACTTAGAGATGAATATAATTTCTTTAATTTCTTCTTCCTTGACTTTTTGTTCTCTCTTGCATTTGATGGTTTACTGTTGTTGTCATCTTTCGCTTTGACCTTTGAGACTTCAACTTCAACTTCAACTTCAGCTTCAACTTGATCATCATCATCATTTAAATCTAATGAGCTCCATTTCATTTCTTCAAGCCCTTATTTTATTTATTGGCTTATTTTTTTCAATCTTTATTACTTATTAATATTTTTTTTCCTTGAAAAAAATTGGTACTCTATTTTTAGAGTTCCATATCGATATCAAAGAGATCTGAAACTCAAAAGTACCATATTTTGGTACTTGAGTATCATATCATGGTACTTGGGAGGATGGGAGTACTCGATAATATGTTCCTGAACAAAGATTGGGATCCCATTTTGTGATCCAGAGCTCTATTAGACTTAAAGAAGCCTTTACCGAGAGGGTTTCTAAACAAAAGGAATGGGAAGGACAATTAGGTGCTCTTCCAATATGAAAGATTACCATCCTTTTTCTATTTTTGTGGTTTCTTTGATCACACAACATCTATGTGCAAAAATTTTATCACTGACGAGGAGTGAAGTAATAGGGTTAAAAACTAAAACTACTTGGCATACAGTCCTTGGTTTAGAGCATTATCGGCGAGGAAGGCAATGTCCGACGGCAATCCATAATGGAATGAAAAAGCAAGATTCAACATTAAATCGGGAAAAAATACAAAGGTAAAGGACCTCAACAAATGGAATACCCAGTAGACAACAACCTTTTGTCACTTGTCTCCATTTCTAGGTTCAGGGCCCTAAGCATCAGTCAAAAACATAGTAAAGCTGGGAGCAGTTTTAGTACTAAGAAAGGAAAAAGCATAGCTCTCTATGTCCTGAAGAACTTGACAAAAAGCTGAATACTAAAGACATGACTCCCTATTGCTACAAAAAGATAATGCAGGAAGGCAAAAGAACAATGGATGAAGACTAGGAGGACTTACCTAAGCAAAAAAGAGCCCATCCAGAGCCTAAGATAGAAGCCAAACTACTAATAAAGGAAAGCCTTTTTGGATCCAGAAAGATAGAGGTGTTAAGTTGCACAAACGAAGGCCCATTAATTGGAAAGAAACAGAATATTAAAAGGTTAAAGTTGAAGAAGATGGCCAGAGTTTCACCAAAGAGCAAAGGACTTCCAAATGAAAGGGATAGCAAACTCGAGGATATAATAGAAGGTTCTCAGAAACCACAGGACGTCCAGAATTATTCAAAAAGCAACGAAAGTTTAGAAAGGTAGAAGAAATCCTAGACTAGAAGCTCTTGCTCTTTATTTTGTTGAAGGATGTAGAACCTTCTATATATTTCTCTTTTAAATGTCTGTTTAATACTCTTGTTTGGAACTCATCTTATTTTAACTTAGGTACTTAGTCATGGAAAAACTTAGTATATTAGGTTGAGTTTTACAATGACAACGTAAGAGACTACTCAGGAAGTAGACCTGGTAAGATCCTGGTTCAAAGGTTTTTGAAACCTTATTTTGTTCTGATTTTGGCAATCCCTGAATATTCAGGAAGTTTGTATCGGTTTACCTCTTAGAGGTAGTCTTGAAAAGATTTCTGGAATCATAATTCCATTAACCAAAAAAAAAGTCGAACAAGCAATAATAAATAAAGTCTATGCGAGTATTTAAATACATCTAATTTCAAATGTTTGAAAAATCATGATGCACCATATAGTTCTTTAGTAAGTATATTATTAGCTACACATCCAATCTTGCTTCCTGCCTATCGACAATGGGAAAAGACTATATATATATATATATATATATATATATATATCACAATAGAATATGAAGCTCATGAGTAGAGGTATAATCAAGCCGATTTTTTACTAATTCAGACTTGGTTCGTTTATAATCGAGTCAAACTCGAGCCGAGCTCGTTATGCCATTTGATGTTCACGAGCTTAAACAAGCCTAAAGAAATTTTTAAAAATGCAAACTATAAATTTAAATTATACATTAAAAATTAAAAAAAATAAATTATTTAATAATAAATTATAATATATTTAATGAAAATTATGGCTTTAGTTTAATAATATATTTTCTAAAATACTTTTTACAATAAAAATTTATATATTATATATCTAAAATCAAATTATTGAAAATTAAAATTACGTGTTGGCTCATCGAACTTCTATTTGAGCTTATTTGCGAGCTTTACGAGCCGAGTTTTGTATATTTTGAGCTCGGCTCATTTATTAAACAAGCTTCAATATATGAGGGTGAACGAGTTTTTATTGAATTGAACACCGAACTGCTCGCGAACAACTCAACTCGTTTACAACTGTATACATGAGAACAATAGAAAATGCCCCTCTTCTAGTGTTTGAATAAGATGATTTAAATTAATAATAAAAAAAAATGTGTCAAGAGCACTTGCAAGACAAAGAATAATTAGATTGTAGGAAAAATCTAGCCCCTCAAACTTTCACGATTTATTTTATTGAACTCTTAAATATTTATTTTATTTTGTTAAATCCTTTTATTATTATTATTGATATTCTATTAAATCCTTATACTACTATTGTTGTTTCATTAAGGATTTTTTTAACAGTAATAAAGTGTGTGAACTTCACACACTGTTAAAAGAGAGTGATATTCTATAATTAGTGTAAAAAGCAAACTAATAAAATATTAGTGGG
This sequence comes from Mallotus repandus, assembly GCA_949671775.1. Taxonomy (NCBI): domain Eukaryota; kingdom Viridiplantae; phylum Streptophyta; class Magnoliopsida; order Malpighiales; family Euphorbiaceae; genus Mallotus; species Mallotus repandus. The sequence goes on along the minus strand of CATIWM010024756.1, from coordinate 21,575 downwards.
ATCCCTAAATTTTATTGAAGTACAACTAAAAGAAAAAATAAATGTTGGGCACAATTTTAATAATTCTCCGGTGTGGCCTCCTATCCTCCTCCTTCGGCCATCTTCTGCATCTGTTTTACTTTTAATTTTTTTAATTAAACTAATCTATTTTTTTCTCTTTTTCATCAAAAGTTAATCTTACTCAAATCTTCTTCATTTGTTTTACTTTTAATTTTTTTTAATTAAACTAATCTATTTTTTTTCTCTTTTTCATCAAAAGTTAATCTTACTCAAATCTGTCCACCACCATTACAATATCTACCATCTCCATCAAAGTTGCTCCTGCTCTGATGGTCGATTCCTATTTCATTGTTGCTTGGGTGCATTTCATGGAGTATGCAGCCATTTTCTCAAAAATTCTCTTCTGTATTTTTATGTTCTATATCTATCTTCAAGTCCTTGCACACATCTTTTCTTAATCAAGCAATGGTGCACCTCACATGAAAACTCACCCTCATCAACCATCCATTTCAGCTTTGAGTTTTTCTGGTTTTGATGTTAAATGAAGAGAATCGGATTTTTTTTTTTCCAAAACTTGATTTGAGCTTGTTTTTGTAATTTTGTGATGTAAAATATATATATATATATAACTCTTGTTATGGTGCACATGTTTATATTTATGCAAGTGAAATTAGAACCGTTGGATTTATTTGTATTTAATTATAACAATTGATATTTTTGTGTACCAATACCCATAAAATATATCAATGGTTATAATTAAATTAGTAATAATCTAACAATTTTTTTACAAGAATTTAATAAAATAAAAATAATAATAAAAGAACCTAATAAAACACAATAAATATATAATAATTCAATAAAATAAATCGTGAAAGTTGAGAGATCAAGTAATGGGTTTTTCGTTAGATTGTATAAGCCTTGGAGGTACCCTATATCAAAAAAGTACATTACATAATCAATTAGTACAAAATAGGGGAAGGAATCCTTAACAAAGACTACAAAATTCGTGGCCAATTCTTGCCCATATGTAATAAAAACATACATACTGAAAGCACCAGCAGCCACCACTTTCAGAGCATATGCATAAGTAGTGTACAAATATGTTAGTTCGCAGCAATGGGGCACATGTTTTGGTGAATGTGCAGAAAACCGCATAATAATTGCAGCTACCTCTTTCATGGTAACCGGGATGAAATGATGCTTACATCTGATCAACCAATTCTATAAACCAATCATTCCAACCTTTCTTTGTCAAATAAAACCGCACAAAACCTGTCATTAATAAGATGAAAAAACAACTCAATTTTGACGTCAACATGAACCTGAAACAACTACGCCATGTATCATTAGTTGTGTCATGAAATTAAACTAAACAGAAGGTAAATCATAAGAAGTACGATAGCAAATATTGATAAAGTAACTCGTTATCTACCTTCATCTAGAATCAAGCATCTTCAATACCAAGCTGTCTCAATGAATCTGGACCAACTAAGAAAACACGTCTTTGAGTTTGAAATCGGAAAACAACTATTCCCTTGTATGCTGTCCTTGGTATTCCATCCTAGAAAGATGAAGAGAAATCATAAGGTATGGAGAGATGGAGAAAATGAAATAAAGGAAAGAAAAATGAGGAGATAGATAGAGTTCTAAGGGCACATTCTTTGAGTGGTTTTCATGAGCAGTCCCTAAGGCATTGCAATTGCATGTCACAAACGGTCTATGTCAGGTATTAGATACCTGTGGCAGCCATGATATATTTTTTTCCTTTTCCTTTTCCTTTTTCTTGTTAAGACTACCAAATGTATGTAATTCATAAATTTCATCATCTAGAAACAAATTCATACAACAAAATAATACCATTAACATCACAAAATCAACTATACCATATGCCAAACTAATATTAACACTTTAAAATCCATGAAGTCTTTTTCAAACAAAATCAGTCCTATACTGCAAGAACCATTTCACCCACAATCTCAAGAACATCTCCAACACCCCTAAACATGAACCCTCAAATAGAAAATTCACCAATTAAAGTTCATCAAACATATAAACAAACATTGTTAAAGGTGTAAACAGGAAGAGAACTGAGTGTTGCGGGTGAAGAAATGGTGAAGTTCAATTTGCTAAGAAGGAGATTTCACTAAGAATTTGTATCATGGACAAACACTGGAGGAGAGGGAGAAAGAGGCTAATTAGAGCTTTTTACTTAGAAATAATCAGTTTAATAATAAAATAAAATTTTATTATCAACATAAATTGAATTGCTAAAATTGTCACAATGTCAAAATTTTGATGATCAAAATTGATGAAATCATTGCTAATTGAAGTCATTAGGCCATTATTTAATGTGCTCTTTTTATCACGAAGAAACATTCTAAAAAGTGGAAACTACCTTCCATTCTTCAAAAATACCAAACTGCCGTGCAATAAGCTCGAACTCCGCTTGGTCTTTGTACTGAATACGCACATCACCTTCGATGTTATATGCCTTCAGAACAGCATCATTGCCATGGATAGGCTTAGCTTTTTTTACAATGTCGGCATAAAATGTTGGATACTTGTCCTAAGAAGGGCAACAAATTCTTAATTGGACAAAGCTAAAATACAGTGTCCATAACTTTTAAATGAGATCAAAAGTTTATTTACCTCCATCAGGTAGCTCAAATCCATTTTCTTCCAGTCAACCTTTTGGAAGAAAATGCAAAACCAGAAAACTTCTTATCATTTGAAATACATGAAACATTTCCAAAATAGAAATTAGAAAATACAAAAGGAATAGTAATTACCTGGACATCGTTCAACTTGATTGGCTCAAGGTACTGTTTGTAAAACTGCCCCAAACTAGAACCCTGCAATTAACAGTCAAGAGATCATATAGTGAGACACTGTATAATTGAAGCCCTTGTTGCATGATTTTTAGTTTTGATATATTATTTAAAATTGTCCTGTAACTTTGTGAATCCTTGTTGGTTCAAGGAAATGAACTACTTTTGAAGCCAATGACATTCTGGCTGTTGTAGAACGAATTATGGCCCTCAGGTAGGCTTAAAGATTCATTTAATCAACATTTAAAATAAATAGCGCACAGTTAAACATACATTTCTATCTGAATCAATCCAATGCATTAAACATAATAAAAACTTGAGTATCTCTTTCAAAACAGACTTAAATATCACAAGAGCCCAATTCTGGACCATCTGAATAAGATGACATACATGTTCACCAAAGTTATATGTCCTGCATACTTCTGGACGAATGAATTGCCGACCTTTGTGATTCTCTTTTAACCTCAACCAGTCATCCCAGTAAGTGAAGTTTTTGTCAAGGAAAATGCTAGAAGATGCCATCAAATCACACGAATGAGTCCAACCCACAAAACATATAACAGAAAAACTAAAAGGATATGCTTTTGGCCATTTAGGGGATAGTTCATCCCACGTTGATTTAGTAAGCATCCATCCCAATCCAGGAAAGAAATCCGAGCGATAAAGTGCATCTGCAGAATGCACCATATGAAAGATCAGAGAACAAAAACTAACCAAGATTTTTGTGTTGAATTACAATGAAAATCTTCTCAAACAATTAACACTCCAGCCCATTATCAATTGAATTTATCATTACGCAGATAGGGAAACGTAATTTAAAGATATGCAAAGTGATGCATGCCTAAAATTGAGATATTAATATCAACACTTTAGACAACATATAACTACCTCCCTCTCAGATCAACATCTATCTCAGTATCTCCCTTCCACTCCTCCTGTTTCTGAGCGTGTGTGAGGATGTGAACTTGTTGCTAGCACCCACATGACCAACAGAAATAGTGGGTGGAGTGTCAGAAATTTCAACAGTGTAGAAGACTTGATTTTAAAAAGAGCTACTAGTGTCATGCCAAGAAGGGAAAGGTGAAAGGTGACTAAAGTGCCAAATATATATTAACTTGTGCACTAATAATTGAATAACTAATGGGAAACAGAAAGAAATGATATTTTTATACAATAATGACCATCATTATTATACAAAAATACAAATACTTTCCACACAAAAGAGAGCTGCATACTTATGCACATACATGCACAATAGAAGCAACCAGAAAGAAATTGTTTCAATTAATTGTAATGAATGATGGATGAAGAAACAAAACAAAAGAAAGAACTTACAAGGATCATACACAAACTGCTTTTGCCCATTGTCATTCCATGAGGAGACAGCCATGATGGACCTACAATATCAAATACATATTAAGAAATGTCTTCCAACTTTATTTGATGAACTTCAATCCATAAGAGGAACTGCAGAAAACTTACTTATCCTTATCAAGGAGAGCTGCAGCAGCCTCGAAGTAATAAAAAAAATCAGGGGCAATCTCCATATCATCTGTGTTGAAAGCAAAACTAGAGCATCAGTCTCTTGCTATCACTAGTGAACAACAAGGGAAATAAACAAAAAAAATAAGCATGCATGGATTTTTACCTTCAAGTATGATGACTCTGCTAAAATTATGCTTGTAGAACAATTGATCCAATGCCCATTTGTAATGCCCTATGCAATGCAACCATTTAAGTGCATGAAATGTAAAAGAACTAAGAAATACAAAGAAAGCATTCCTTACGTGCAATATTGTAGTATGCAATCAACTCTCCAGGCCTGTCTGGGTGCACGGGCTCAGAATCTAGGTGCTGCAGTCAGAAGATTGACTCTACCGTTAACTCAATTCCTAAGGATATACTTCAAGAAGTAAAAAACTCTAGCTGATTGTTTCATCTATTTCTAGAGTTGTCATAATTACTAAACTAAAACATGAATATTACTATTAAAGTTTTTGTCTAGTGCATCTAACAGCATTCTCGAGCCATTTCCCCTTCCTCATTCTGATTTTAACAGTTCCAGGATGAAAGCTACATTTGGTAGTCAGATCAGATAGACTTTATATGTGTGCTTTATATGTGGGCTATATATTTGCACAAGTGGCTCCTTAGGCACGAGCTAATCCACGTGTAGTATGCTTTTTGCATATTTCAGATTTTGTTATGAGTAAACTCAAAACTATGACATGAGAAGATGCATAACTGTGTATTCTACCACAGAAGGCAACTAATGCTTTTGAATGTAACTTGGAGTTCAAACAAATAAGGACCTTTATTTATCCTATCTTTTTTAAAAAAATAGCTTCCTAAACACTTATTAGCATTAGCAAGGCCTTTCATTCATATACTTGATGAAGAAAAAAAAAAACCTTGTATTTATTAATTTCAACATTTACACCCTTTGTTTGTTACTTGGACAATACAATTAGATTAAGTGCCAAAAATTCTTAACCATTTTTTCATCTACCATGAAATAAGACAAGTTCAGATGTTGAAGCTCTACCATACAAAGTGACAGGGAAAGGGAGGTGGACGTCAACCCTAGGATTAAAGCAGGATTGCTTGTCACAGACAACGTGATTGCAAAAATACCAACTATGCTGAAAAAGTTTTACAGGACCATAATTTAATCAGCTATGATGTAGAAATTTTTATTCCAATGTAAATAGATCAGATGTTTAAACCCTCCATTCTTTAAAATTTACGTTATACTTATGTCTATTTAAACACTCAACACATGTCATTCCAAATTTATGCCGTGTCTTCTTCACTCTTATAAATTAACATGCTTGATGCTCCTTTTCCCCACTATACAAGAAAAAACCATTTCATGATCACTCTCTAAACTTGTCATTCCATCTTCCTACGAATATGCTTATTTCTTTCCCAATCCTTGCTATTCCATACATCCGCATAAACAACATCATCTTTGCCATAACTCATTTTTGTGAGATGTCAGTTATTTTCCAACCAACATTTTTGAGTGGAGGAAAGAGGAACTTGAGTAGCTAAGCAAACACAAAGCATTATAACTGCTTTGTGTTAGGAAATCTCTTTCCTCTTCTTTTCTTTTCTTTTTCTCATATCATCTTGTTTGAAAGTAGTTTAGAAAGTAAAGAGAGAAATGAATGAAAAAGGGGGCTTTTGGTGGTTATGATTGCCGGCTTACCTTATCACTAGACTAGGAACCAATGTAAAATCTGAAGCTCAATTTTGTGATATGTTAGTCAAAGAGAAGCCAAAATTGGAATGAACCATATCCATAAATTAAAGATTGATAAGCATAGTATGGAATAGAGTTTACCTGCATGTACATTAGCTGATCATAACTCAGAGCTTTGCTTCTAACGGCTGGGTCAGTACCATCCTAAAGATTGGAAAAGAATTATCAACCAAACAAAAAACAAAACGGATAAAATTAGCTATGATTCAAATTATTAGGTCATTAAGACCAAAATACAGGGAACTAGAATTTCATAATTATTTATTTATTTCTAGGACAACTGAGAACCTTGACTAAGCAAATTATATATGTCTATGCCTCTTCATTTGGTCCACAATTGTATTAGAATTATGTCTTTTCAAAATCTACTTAAGGAGATGCACTCTTCCAAAACTAATCCCACCCAACTCCTATAAATTTATCCTGTTTTAAACTCTAACTATCCATGCTGCATCAGTTTTAATAACACAACTCCTTCATGCTAATAGCCACTTGCAGGTCGCAGAGACTCGAGGAAGAATGAGCTGAACGGCTTGAACAAAATCAAAAAGTGATCTGTCCAGTCACAGGGAGACCATGCGGGCTTCTCTTATTGAATCCCCAACTCCGTCTCACCAAACCAGGCTCAGGATTCTTTTGATAGAGAGCTCCATTTGAACAAAAAGTTTTTAGATTCAATTTTGTTGATCATTCTCAAAGTAGTAGCCAAGCTCTTCAGGTTTGCTCATCTTCATCCAAGAGCTGATTACACACCAATGCATGAACCCCTTCACTCCTTGGATGAGTTCTGTAGTTGACTAGTAGTACCCACTAGCCTAAACATTCCCTATATTTTGGGGCAACAATATATCTGCTTTACCAATTTGAGTCTGACTAAGAAAAGAAAAAAAAAGGTTTTCCAGCTTGCTACTCACTTTCTCACTTCCAAGAGGTGAAGGAAGCCTGATTTATGGTTCCATGTCTGGCAAAAAATAAACACATTTCCAGAAGAAGAGGCATACAATTGAGGCTAACATTGTTTGCTTTGAGCAGTGCCAGAGTTAAATATATTAAAAAATCAGTGTTTACCTATTGAAAAATCCCCTTCATTCAACACCAGCTCAAAATCACCCTTAACTTCTGTAAGACCTTAACAGGCTCTTCGTACTATAAGTAAAAAGAGGTTATTTATTGTTTGGAAAGTGTAAAGGGACAAAACCTTTGACCATTGTTGGTCCTTCTGACGTCTCGCACAGACATCAGAGTACTGCAAGAAGGTATGAGATAGAAAAAATTGAAGAAGTTACCAAAAAGCAAATTATTTCACTGATTTGTAGCTACGGAACAACAGGAGTTCACTCAACCCATGAAATATCCAGTATAAGGTGGTAAATGTTGATCAAGGTTACATCTATGAGTTGTTCAAGTCAAGCATGAGGCAAAAGGAACAGAAAGAAAGTGAAACAGAAAAAACTGTGAAGTTCCAATTCAAAGCAATATCACTTAAAGATCTTTTTCATGCCTTTAGAATTTAACAGCATCAAAATAAGTGATCTCCCACCATCAATGGCCCTTCTCTGGCATCGATAAAGCAGTGCTTTATCCCTAAAATATACCGACATTCATGAATGACCAGATTTGCAGATCAAACACTTCAAAACTGAGGCAAGCTTTTCCCAGGCAGGGGAAAATGATGAGTATTCATTACATATCAGGAAAGGCCACATTCAAGAATTGTGAAATTTTGAAAACGATTTAATTTCACAGAAAATAAAACTTAGAAGCTTCCTTGATCGAAGTTATATTTATGGGCTTCAGGATTTTCTTTTGTTATTTAATTTTACCAATTAAGTTACTAAATGTGTCAATCAAAATGTGGCTTTTGTTTAATTACTTTCAGTAATAGCATAAGCCCTGAAGTTTCTCCTAATAAAGGCTTTCTAAGTCCAATTTTATATCTAGCTTTCCATAATAACTTGAGAATTTTCATTAGGTCTTTCAAGATTTGTCCAAGAGCATAACTTCTACACGAATTTCCCCCTCCTAAAACTCATCAATCTTAATTTCTTTTAGTTTCTCAGGCTGCCTCAAGCTATGATTTCTTCCACCCTACATCTAAAGAAAATAGATGCGCAAATCATGCCAATCAACAAAATAAACAATTGGTTGCAACTATATGTATATGTTTTAAATAAAAGTTACCTGGGATACGAAAAGTGGGTACTTTGAAGCAACAGAGCTATGATACCTGTTGAATCACTATCAGCTGTTGAATCCGTATAATCAAATTAAATGCAAAACATTTAAAAAACACAAACATGAAAGACTCAATATAATACATACTTCAATATAGACTCAATAGTCCTTTCCAAATAATCAGCACGGCTGCATGCCATAATCACAACTGCTGCCACTGGTACCTTTAAAATGAAGGTGAAAATTGATTTGAATAACTAGAAGTGATGTAAAGAGAAGAAGCAAACAATCAACAAATTTTGTATACTCGGTACCTTGTCAACTACTTTTTGAAGGCCTTTTCCTGAAACATCAGTATATAGAAAATGTGAAGCCTATTTTGAAATGTTTAGAAAAGCCAAATCTCATGGCATGACAACAATATTGAAGAAAAGAAAAATAATAGCATTGACAAATCACAGATAAGCACAATTACTGCACAAGTACTAAAGTTTAATTGAACATTCAGCAGAAGTAGCTGCAGATCTGCCCATAGAATTAGTAGTTTCTTTTGCTTTTAGACACCAGGAGCACTTTCACGGCTTAGTTCAGATGACTTTATGTGATTCTTAGCAAGCTGCAAACTATTTTTTTTCTCAAGGCAAGTATGCAGTGTCTTAAAAGACTAATTCTTAGGTACAACTTACAAATTTCTAGAAAAAGTGAATGGCCTCCAGAAACTCAAATAATTCCCTAGAATTTCAAACTCTTACCTCTTTGTTTTTTTGGTCTCCACAAAAATAAAATCTTTAAGCTGGTCCGTCCTCAATTAGGAAATCACACAAATTTTGAAAAGAACATAAAAAAATCAAGGTGGAATGAAAGCTGGACTAAGGTTCTATCTCGTTTGAAAGGGGCTATAAATGCTTAAAAAGGAACGGGGCACAATGTTGCCTAGTGAATGATGTGTAACCAAAATCATCACAAGCATCAAGATCCATAAAAAATGGTGGATTTCTTTGCAAGTTAAAATGGCGATTAGTTAAAGTTTGAAACTGCATTTTTTGTATAATTCGAAGTATCATTGTCTTCTTGATCTTTTTGAATTCCACATAAAAACTGCCTTTGAATAACTATATCTCACTGTCTAAAAACAATCAACCATGAGATAAATTTGTAATCCAAGAAATAAAACATGAAGCAAGGAACAACAGAACTTACTTTCAAGATCTTCAACAAGAGCCTTCAGCTGTCTACACTCTTCCCTTTGACGTTTCCCTTCTTCTGAAATAATTTATGGAAAGGCCTTAGCAGAGGAATAGAAATTTCAATAGGCATCTTTCAGACCGCATTGTTAAACAAAAAATGTCAAAGGTAACATTTCCCCTCTGAACCCATAAAAAGTCTGCTGCATGCAAAATAAAAATGACAAAAGGAAAAAAAAAAAAAAAAAAAAAAAAGGTACGCTATGGATCACATAATTTTCAAAGTCATAAGCAACATGCTAGATTTTACAATTGCTAAGATATAATAGATAAAATAAAAATAGACCACAACGTAGAATGCTAGATTTTACGATTGAAGAAGCATTCAACTTTGTATTAACACTACAAACTGCATGGATGCAGAGTAAGAGTATCCAATAAATCTATTTACTAATCCTAATTGCCAAGATAAGGTTAAAAAAAAGGTCTATCTCCTTAAGCAACATTTGAAAAGACAAGAAAAAGAGAGAGGCCCAAGACTCAAAAAGAAAAACCTTCAAGAGCAACAATTTGTCCCTGCTGACTACTAATTTGATCAATCAGCAACCGCATTTGACTCGTACAATGGTTCTCCGACTCAACCTGTTCATGCAATATACATAAGACTCTTGAATTAAATAGCTGAGAGTAAGTTTATAAAATGCAGTTGGTTAAAGAGAAAACATACAGCAGAGGCAAGGCGATCGGCATACTCTGATTGTGTAGCGAAAAGCCGCATCTAAGGAAACAGAAAGAGAAATTCGATTAAAATTGAAGCAGTGCACAACCAAATTCACAGACAGAGAGAGAAGATAGGTACCTGGATGTAGAAAAATACAACGGCAGCAGGAATCAGAAGGCATCGAAAATCGCACGAAAATTTTGCCATTTTCCTAATCAACAGAGGGTCTCGTCTCAGAGATTCTTCATAGCTGACTGTAAATAATACAATTCAATCGTCGCGTCGCATAAAAATCATCAATAGGAAGATAGTCGCAGTTAGTCTCAAGAGTGAAACACACGCATTCTTGCTAACTTGCGCCGTCTCTCCTTTCATTTATTTGTTTTATTTGCCACTGTTTTCTTTAAAAAAAAATATTTTATGCAGTTATTTTACCTTAAAAAAATATTAAATTTTATTCTATTTTACCCAAGAAGAAACACACATTTTATTTTATTAGAGAGTGTGAAAAACTGCTTTCATTCTGTAAATTATTTTTTATTAATTTAAAACGAATTTTGACAAAATATATTCAAAAATGAAGGTTTTTTTTTTAACAATAAAAAATGAAGTATTATTAACCATCAAAAACTGAACTCTGTCGCCCCGATTATCACGTGCTGCGTCAACGGACAACTGGAATTTCTTTTTCAAGGAAAAAAAAAAGCTTTTGAACGTCGTCGTTTAGGTTTGGTCAACAATTATCGGCCAAGAACACTCAATTAATTAATTATTAATAATGCTCTCCTCTTCTCCTCCTCCTCCTCGTCCTGCTCTCCGTCCTGGTTTCCGTAACTTTACTCTGAATACAGTGAAGAAAAAGCCTTCAAATCCAACATTACCTATATCAACAATCAATCTCTTCCTTCTTCTTCTTCTTCTTCTTCTTCAGTCTTTGCTTTCTCCTCTTCCTCTTCTTCTTCTTCTTCTTCTTCTTCTTCTTCTTCAGTCTCTGCTTTCTCCTCTTCTTCTTCTTCTTCTTCTTCTTCTTCTTCTTCTCCTGGAGCCCATCCAACCAATCATTTCTAAGGGACACAGCACAAATTATCAATAAAAAATCATGGGATTTGGAAATAAAGAGCCATCAAGATCCAAAAACACCATGAAACCACCACCACCAAGAGAAAACACGCCTCTCTTATCCTCCAAACTTAATGATAATAATAATATTGACAATAATCATCCTCCTTCTCTTTCCTCCCAACCCAAAACCTTTGCCAATGTTTTCATAGCCATAGTAGGTGCCGGCGTTCTTGGTCTCCCCTACGCTTTTAAACGCACCGGATGGATCATGGGCCTTCTCATGCTCTTCTCTGTTGCTGCTTTAACTTATTACTGCATGATGCTGCTGGTGCACACTCGGCGTAAACTTCAATATTTGTCTCGTGACTTTTCGAAGATTAACTCTTTTGGCGATCTGGGTTTTGCCGTCTGTGGTTCTTTTGGTAGGTTTGTTGTTGATATCATGATTGTTTTATCTCAGACTGGTTTTTGTGTTGGCTATTTAATATTCATCTCTAATACTTTGGCCAATTTGTTTACTTCGTCCTCGCCGCCCCCGAGCTTACATTCTCAAATAATGGGTTTGTCTGCTAAGAGTCTTTTCATATGGGGTTGCTTTCCTTTTCAGTTGGGGTTAAATTCCGTTGCTACTTTAACCCATCTGGCACCTTTGAGTATTTTTGCTGATATTGTTGATCTTGGTGCTATGGGTGTAGTTATAGTAGAGGATGTTTTTGTTATGATTAAAAGCAGGCCAGAAGTGAGAGCCTTTGGAGGTTTGTCTGTGTTTTTTTATGGCATGGGTGTGGCTGTTTATGCTTTTGAAGGGATTGGTATGGTTTTGCCTCTAGAATCAGAGATGAAAGATAAGAATAAATTTGGTAAAATCTTGGGGTTGAGCATGGCATTTATTTCATTGCTTTATGGAGCATTTGGTGTATTGGGATATTTTGCTTTTGGGAGTGAAACTAAAGATATTATCACTGCCAACTTCGATGCAGGACTTATTAACAGTTTGGTTCAATTGGGTCTCTGTATTAATCTTTTTTTCACATTTCCTTTGATGATGAACCCAGTTTATGAGGTGGTGGAGAGAAGGTTTTGGGATGGGAGGTATTGTTTATGGCTTAGATGGCTCTTGGTTTTGGCTGTGAGTTTGGCAGCTCTATTGGTGCCAAATTTTGCTGATTTTATGTCCTTAGTAGGGAGTGGTATATGCTGTGGACTGGGATTTGTCTTACCGTCTTTGTTTCACTTGCTTGTGTTTAAAGAAGAGATGGATTGGAAAGGGTGGTTCATCGATGTGGCAATTGTGACTGTAGGCGTTGTTCTTGCTGTTTCAGGAACTTGGTATGCTCTTATGGAGATTTTTGCTGTGAAGGTATAGTAGCATGTTGTAGGTTTGACCATATATATACATTATATCTGTATTTGAATTCTTAGCAGTCAGGATATATGTATTTTTTTGGCCTATGCTGTGAATAGATTGTGGTATGAGCTGAAATAATTTGCATTCAAGAGAAGAAAACATTCCGTGTGATCAAGAACAAATTGCAAGAAGAATATTTTGTTCTACTATGATTTTGTCTGGTTCAATCCCTCTGTTATTTAACTTGTTGTAAACTCAAATAAGTTGTTTTAATGTGTCATGTAATATGATTGATCCTTGTCCTATCCAATAATAGACAAATTGATAGTAATCTAGATATGTTTTGTAACATTTTGTGTAATTTTACTTCATGCTGGTTGTACAATGTGCATTACGGTTGCAACAATATAGTACCATGAATTGCAACCACGAATAAATTAGATGCCTTCCTGCATATAACATGATCTATATGCTTTACTTTTTGTTGACAGTATTAGTGCATTTAGCATACACTCCACTGGATTAGATATGATTTCACATTTCTTGTTTTATATATTTCTTGTCTTATACATTTCCTGTTTTATATTTATGCACTCCACTTTTGGTTTAGATGAGATAACTTTTAAGCTTCGGTTGATGAAATTGATGTGGTATCTTGGATGCACTGGTTCTTTTAGCATGTGTCAAAGAAGATGTTAGGGCTGACAAAAAGATGCATGCTATGGTGCTACAAGTTAATAAACCACCTTATGTTTACACTATTTTCATTACAAAGCAGACGCATCACTCAGGTTTTTTTGGGTAAAAGGGCGATCTTGTTAATATGCATGTTGATATGGAATAAAAGTTCCCAAGGTTAGCCACTCTCTCAAGCTCCGGCCACATTGATCTATTCAATTCATTGTGATCTAGCTAGCCCATCCAATGCGTATACAGCATCATTTGATCAGTGATCAGTAAATGTAGTTATGTATTAGAAAGCAAAAGATGTTTAAGGCAATGTTCTGGTCCAACCATCTACACAATATATGCAATCTCATTGTCTTGTCAAGCATCACATGTTCATAATGTTCCCTCTTATACTTGAAACTCATTAACAGTAAGGTTAAAGTTTTTCTTTTTTAGGGAGGTTTTATTGCAGTAACTGTGGGGAAGGAAAGCTCACCCGGTACAACGAGTGCCTCTGCTGCAAAATAGCAATAGCCAAAAAAGAATCTTACTAAAACTATCTCACCATCTTTGGGACTGCTATACAAGCGGTCACACTTTGTCCTAACTACATAATTCCTTGACCGGGAATCACAGGACCAGACTGAATAGGAAGGGCTCTTTGCCATTTAAAAAATAAAAATAAAAATAAAAATAAAATTTCTTTTTTGTGGTATTCCTAAAAAAATTTCCTTTTATGTTCGAAACCAAAAAAAACTATCGATTTGTGGTGATTTTGGGTGATTTGGCAGCTGAATTAGAGTTCCATCAACGTGAATTACAAACTATACAATTACGTCAGTTAAACTAACGGAATTGATCATTATTTTTTTTTTCCACCACTAAGAATGGTGTACTTCATTGGCTCCAATACATGATGGCATTCCGCCAATCAAAGTGATGGAATGCGACAATGATTTTTTTTAACTATTAAATAACTAAATAGTTTAAATATTCAAAATAATATCATTATGCTATAATATTATTATTAATAAAATATATTATATTTTAATAAAATAATTTAATGTTATTATTATTATTATTATTTTATTAGAATCCTCGTGATCGATTCAAAAAAATTCAGCAAACGACATTTGAAGCTCATTCAAAGCCTTAAAGATCACAACAAATGTCCCTCAAAGTCTCACCAAGACTCATGAATCAAAAGGGGACTTAAAGGAGGTCAAAATGCTAATTTCTTAAGCCTCTGACTACCCCCACAAGTAAAGATCATGATCGTGAGACAACCTCACAAGTTGAAGGATGTGGGAAGCCAAGCTCGCTTGGTCCCAATCATAATGAAAGGCAGCCAAAAGTACCATGAAGTATGAGCCCCTCATGATCCACCCTCACGATTGTGAGGCACTCCATCATGATCCTGAACAACTTGTCACAATCACGAGACATAGTTCTCTCATCCTCAACAGACACTTGCATTTCCAATGGCTAGTTTTTTAATGCCCATAATCGTAAGCATGCCGCTCACGACTGTGAGCAACCTTCTCACTGCAAAAAGTTGTGGGTTTTGATTTTGAGTGAAGTCAAGAAAAAATCAAGGTTTGTAATAGGTTTGAGCTAAACCTCAGAAATTGAAGTTGTAAACTCAATCAAAGTGAATAGATTGGAGTTGAAAATCCTAATTTGGGTGAAGTTATGTGGAGATGTAGGTTCAATCGAGGAACCGAACTCCTTAAATCTTTATGTATATGTTCTTAATTTTTTATCAAGTTCTTAATCGCCTCTTTCATTTCTTCAAACTAGCCCTTATATATATATATATATATATATATATATATATATATGTTAAAATTTGAAATATATAACCAAGTTAAATCTAATCGAGTTCAAGTATAAGAGTCGTTTAACCAAGTCAAGCTCAAGTTTTGAAATAAAGCTCGATCAAGTTCGAGTCCAGTTTTGAGTTTCATGTTTAGAGAACGAATTAAGCTCGAGTTTGGAATAATAATAATATAAATATTTTTTTTTTATTATTATTATTAGAGATAATATCACTAATGACTTTATTTTGACCTTTCTTTTCTTTCTTAGCATGCCTTCTTTTTATTTTTTAAAAAGAACTTGTTGGCATTTTTCATGTTTTTAATTTTTAATTTTTGGCTTGCCATTGTTCTTCAATGTTAAACCCTTCTACTTCACTTTTCACGCTCTCCTATAAAGCACTGTTCGTTTATGTTGGCAAAAGGTACATGTAGTCAGGACTCAAAAAATACATAATGGACCAAAACAAAGAAATATTCAACTCCAATACATTTTTTATGAATATATCGGTGAAATGGACAAATATCAAATTAGCACATCTCAGAAATTGGAATTAGTGCAACACAATTATGGTCATACGTGACATGATACTTTTAGGTTATTTTTTTAAAAAAAAAGGTATATGCTTTTAGGTTATAATAACAATATCTTTTGTCTTGATGCTCCTGATTTCTTTTGACTAAGTATATTATAGCACTATTACACATCGAAGTTGGCGTTGAAAAAAATATTAATTAATTAAACTATGTCAGTGCCCATTGTAGTATGGATCAAACATTTTTTAATTAACTAAAAATTAAATTATTTAAGTATACAATTATCAGCATAATATGAAATTTTTTAAAAATAGATAAAATTTAATTTTATAAATTATGATAACTTTCTTCAGTGGAAATAAATTTAAAAAATTGAATTTTATATTCATGACATTTTAAAATTAATTAATTCATTTAATCTCTATTTGAATTTCATGAAATTAAAAAATTAATTAATTCAAGTATATTTCTTAATGAATTTTATTTAAAAATTATATATAAGTTATATTTTTTTATTGCTAATTCTGGCTTAAAGAAGATATATTTTTGTTGTTTGTTGTTGTTATTTATTATTTTTCAATTGTTATTTTTGTTTTTTCAGTTGTTATTTTTGTTTTTTCAGTTGTTATTTTATTAGATTGGATAGGCATATGTGTGAAAAGAAAAAAAAGAAAAACATAGAAAATGTTAGAAAAGAAAGAAAGGGGAAGAAGAAGAAACTTGATGCTAATTGTTGGAGCTGATTATTCAAGCTTTGTTTGAAGAACAAAATCACTTTTTGGGATGTAAATTTCATCCTAAAAGCCTATGGTGATTTAATTGGTAAGTAATTTTATTGTTTTGGTTGAATTAAGTTCGAGTTTAGAAGTAGCAGATTTCGGGTACCTAAATTCTGGTTTTTCAGTTTTGGTATTTTGATCATATCTTGAGTTGTAGAACTTCAAATTAAGTTTGGTTTGATTTTGTGGAAACTTTAAAGAGTTAGCTAAAACTTTTTATTTTAGATTTAGATTTGATTCAGACTCTATGTTAGTATAATAAAAGGAAACATTTTATTGCTCAGTTTCCATTATTGGTTTAAGTAAGGTTGATTATTTCTTAGAGTTCTTCCTCTATACACCTCCAATTGAGACAAAATAAAATTTAAATTACTTTAGACATATAGGGTAAGTGATCTGAAAATTTTCATCTTGAGATTAATTGTATATAATTTTTGGAGAATTTTTAAATTTACCCTATTAAATTTGTCATAATTGGCAGCTTTATATGTTTAGGTAGTTTGGTGATGTATCATGTTAGAAAGGTTCCATTATCATTAAGTGTTTAAAATAAGTAAATTATGATCTATTTCAACTAAACCAAGTGGAAAAGAGGTTGGCACACAACAAATAAGCAAAGGGAAAGAAGCAATAAAGGTAAGTGAATAATTTAATATTCTATGTGATATAACATAAATAAATAAATAATTATAAATTTATTTGTTAAGTTGATTGGATAAGAGAAATATGTGTGTTCTAATTGGTAGATGCTGAATTTTGATTATTGTGATATTTGATTATTTTATTGATGGTTGATTGTTGTTGAGATGAGATTATACATGTGAATGAGGTTTGCTGAAATTTGGATTCCCTATTCAGTGGAGAAAAATAGAATTGTTTGAGCTGTATCTGGAGTTTTATAACTCCAAATTGGTTGCCGTTGATTTTTGTAAAAAATTTGAGATGTTATTTACAAAATTGATAGAAATAGAGGAAGCTTAATTTTTCTGTCTTGATGGCCAATTTGAACCATACTTTATGTTGCTTGATTTTATTGATAGCTTGACTATGGTGAACTATTTTTAATGTTTCTCCTTCTATATATATCCAATTGATGTGACATTAGTTGAAAATTAATCTAGACTTATAATACAATTGATCTGGAGAATATGACTTTGATGTTCATAATGTGAAATTTTTGGTGTATTTTTGAATTTGCATTGTCAAATTTGCCATGTTGAAATATGGTATATTTCAATATAATTTTTGGTATAATATTATTTTTTCTATATATTGTGGGAGAGATTTTAATTTGCTTATAGAGTGATATATGATGTATTTAGTTGATGATGAGTTGAATAAAGTGCTATGACAATGTGGTGAACTCTTGATATATATATAAATATAAGAAATATGATTGGATGAATATAAGGACCTAATGCTACTTGTGAATAAGGCAGGGTTGTGTGCGATATGAAATCCCCTTTATATGCCGTAAAACGGCTTAAAAAAAAGAAAAAAATACAGTTGGAAAAAGATTATGGCAGGGCTATGTGCGTATGGGGATCCGAGAATTATAAAAAAAATTGAATCACATATAATTCACAATTACGTTGTTGTCAAAAAGAAAATACTATGATTATGGCAATGTTGTGTGGGTTATAGAATCCCTTTGATAAGCCGTATAAAGGCTAAAGAAATATGTAGTACAAGATTACTATGCTACTATTGCTATATACTATAAATGATAGTTAAACATTGAATGGATTGATAATTGATAATACTACATGTTTGAATGTGCTATTTTTCATAGAATATTATGTTATTCATTTGCTGAGTTGTAGACCCATTCCTCTATAATATTTTTCAGGATTAGAAGAACTGTAATATGTCTTGAAGAAACATTTGCATCAATTATATTAGCATTGTGTCAGGTGGGTCAGCAGGGGGATCGTCCTCAGGTTTTTGAGCATGACGTACTTAATAAATTTTATTGTGTTGTAATAAGGGCAGTGTATTGTATATGTCTAACACAAAAAAAATGTGAGCTACTTGATGTTGTAAGCTCTTTTTGTGTAATATGTATTACTTATATATATATAAGGGTGATGTATATATTGACATGTTATCTAAAGTTAGTTTTTAATAGATATGTTATATATTAGTCATATGCATACAATGTATGCTTGGCATCCTTAACATGTGTCACATTTAGTGGTATCAGAGCTTGGTTTAGAATCTCTTGGGATAGAAATGTGAATGCATATATATGTTAAGAATTAAGACTAAGTGTTTGTATTTTGAATAGGATGAGTAGGGAGGGTCCGACCTAAGATTCTGCTGACCCAAGTGAGTTTGAGTCTGTGAATAGAATTGAGCATAAAAAAAATACACCACCACAACCAATTCAGGAATTTCCACCAGTAATGCATATAATTCACTTGAATACGTGCATCTCAAATCATTCTTTTTTACTATCTAAATTCCACATCCTTTCATTTATTTCGTATATTGCCAAAGTGCATTTCAATGGTATATTTTAGTATGTGTAATATATGATGTATTTGGGGGTGTTATAAAATTGAACGTTTAGTCGATAAATAAATGTATAGGGAATTAAATCTAATTGACTTGTTTATATGGATTGATTTAAACTTTTGGGATGATAGTTGATTAAAATATAAAAAAATAATAATTAATAAAATATATGATAGTGAATATTTATGGGATTATCTTTGTCTTATAAGAAACTATAAAACTCTATTCTTCTCAACCATAAGCCATAGTTCTCTTGTCATAAAAAAAATTTTCTTTCTTTTTCTCTCAAATTCCTAAACTTTAGTCTAGATGATTTTAGCTCCTAATTTAGTAAATTAATTATTTTCCTTCTAAATTATGTTTGAAATTATGTGGCAATGGTGTGACAATGATTTTATAGCTTTTGAATTATGTCTTAAAGCATAATTTTTACACCCCTATTTTCATAGTCATGGAAGAAGGATTAAGAGAAAAATAAAACATGAAACTTGTAGATTTATGTCTTATCTACATGCTTATAAAGTTATATTATGAGATTTGGTGTGTGTGATGAGAAATTCTTCTTTGATTGGTACTGGTTTAGATTGTATCTGCTGCAGTTAGCTTTCTTTTGCCTAATAATTATGAGACCCTTGGGGCAGAATTAGAAAAATTGTTAAACATGAGTTTTGTTCCTTTATATGTTATCTAAAACCATATGATGCAGTTTGGTGAAATAATGTGTATGTAATGAGAAATCATCTTTGGAGTGGGGTTGGTTCTGCTTGCTATGTCTGCAACCAGTCTGATTTTCCCTAGGTAATATGAGGGCCTTAGAGGCTAAATTAAATGAAGTATAAAAAATAAAAGTTGTTCCTTTATGTGTTATTAAATTTCTTTAAAAAATTTTTTATAATTAGACTTGTATAACTTGAGAAATTCTCAATTGAAAGTGACTTGCCCGAGCTGTTTTTGTGCAGAAAACGGGTATGAATTCAAAATTTTACCATTAATTGTATAGAGCATATATGGTCCTAATTTTTGGATATGTTATATTCTTATGTGTCTAGTTTTGTAAAAAAAATCAAGTAATTTGGAATTGTGTGGTAAGGGTTATTCAGTTTCAGGTCTAGTAAGGCCAAACTGTCCAACAAGAAAGAAATATGCATAAATATTAGGCTTACATATATAGAACATATCCTAATTACATGCTAAGCATAAACACTTATTGTAGGTATATTCTTGATCAAATATATGTCATGTTTTAGGATCTCAAAGCATTGGTAAAACTCGAGAAGGTGATAGAAGTTGTCCATAGAATGATTGACAACTAAAAGGTGAGTATAAGTATTGATTGAATTCTTGGGTGAAATTTTGTGATGGAAATGGGTGTGCACATGTAATGAATGATTTATAGTTTGATTGAGATTTTGAGGTGAATTGTTTCGCTTTCCATTTGATTAAAAAGGGGTGTGAAACTTATTTGGCTAATGTGGTGGATGTATCTAAAATTAGTCTAGAAGTAATAGATGTTCTAATAGTGAAGGAAATTGCAAATGTATTTCTAGAAGATTTACTGGGCTTATCTCCTTATTGAGAGACTGACTTTGAGATAGAAACTATACCAGGGGTAGCACTAACATCAATTGCACTATATCGAATGGCAACATTATATCAAAGCTCATGTTTGATTGATTCTAATGTATTTGTAGAATAAGAATGAACGAATGCTACAGAAATTGGTTATCTTAGAGATTTGGTAATAAGGATATGAGATTTTAATAGAATTATGGTTTAAAATCTGGGATTAATAATAAATCTATGGAGTGGTGTGCATGTTAGAAATAGAAATTTTATTTAATAGAGTTGAATTTGACTTATTCCATATTGCGTACATAGATGATTTGCAGCGAAGGTTGAAGTGCTAGTAAGAATAATTTATAGAAATATAATTTATGAAATAAAAAAAATATTTAGAAATAGAATAATATTTGAGAATTTGATAATTTGAAATCAAAATATGGTTATAGTTGATAAATTTTGTGGACAGTAATAGAGATATAAGAACTTCCTACTTGTAATAAGTTGAATTTTTATTTAATAAAGCAATATATTAATTTATTTTATTTAAGGATATAAGAGTCAAACTACGATAAAGAATGTTGTCAAACTAGAAGTGGTTTATCTAGATATCATTTGTGGAAATTATATATGTATCTATATATTAAAAGAGTGTGTATTTCATTGAGAGAAAAATGGATGTATGAAAGGTTGGATAGGAAATGAAGCACTAGGATGCTTGATCTTATCACATGGTGTAATAAAATGCAAAAAAAAAAATTGTAGAGCAAAGAGAAGTTAATGTTACTTGTTGGTATCAAATGATAAAAATGACTGTTATATAGTAGTAAGTATAAAATATATAGACTATACGAGATAAATACATAGTAGAATGGTAGTTGCACAGACAAATTGTCACACCCGTGCTCTACTATAGGTACATTTGCATGCATATTACATTGCATTTATATATATATTAGTTGAGTTTAAGAATAAGTTAGTATATATATAGTTGGAATGTGTATCGGGTTAAGCTGTGATTTATACTCGATCAAAGAGTGAGAATTTTTGAATTTTGATGTCACTCAAAATAAGTAAAATTTTGAGAATAAAAAGGATTTGGAATAAAAAAAA
>CATIWM010024739.1:0-12767 GCA_949671775.1 Mallotus repandus | reverse complement strand
AGATGTAATTCTAATTTAATTGAAAATATATTATTTCATATTTTAATTAGGTTAACTTCTATTTTATTTCTAATAAAAATTAAATTAATTAAAATTTTAGTAGTAATTTTGTTAAAAATATATATTTTTTAATTTTAATTACGTGTACTTATATTTTATCTAATATAAATCAAATTAAATAACATACTTTTATAAGTCTTATGAAATTAAATTTAATAAGTAAATAATTAAAATTAAAATTAATAAATTTTATAAAATAATTAATTATGAAAAATATTAATAAAAATGTTGAAAGATTTTTGTGTTTAAATAGAGAAATCATAAAAAATATAATAAATTACTATATTATAACTCTATCAGATTTGTAAAATTAGATTATTATTTAGATAAAAATATTGAAATAGTGTTGTATAATTGTTTAAATAGAAAATTTATTAAAAAATTTATTTGTAATCATATTTTAAAAAATAGAGCATATAATTTGATTAGAAAAAGTAGTATAATAATTATTTTTAGAAATTTTTATAAAATTTAATAAAAAGAGTTAAAATTAAATTAATTAATTTTTAATATTTATTTATTAGTCAAAATTAAAAAATTATATTAAATTACTTTTTGAGTGAATAAAAATATTAAAATCAAAGATTATGAAGAAATAAAGTGTCACTGTTTAAATAAAAATTTGCTAAAATTGTAATAAATTATGAGTTTAATGAGGTTGTAATATTTAAACAGTTATATAAAGAAAATATGACTTTTTATTATTTTTATAAATTTTTATTAGAAAAATAACTAATAATTTTTTATCATGTTATAATTAATTATAGCCATAATAATTTTTATATAAAATTAAATGATAATTGATTAATTAATTTGTTAAAAATTATTTTTTAACTTCTATTTTATCTCTAATAAAAATTAAATTAATTAAAATAAAATTTTAATTTAATTAAAAGTATGTTTCCTATTTTAATTAGTTTAAATTCTATCTTATCTCTAAAAAAAATCAAATTAATTAAAATTTTAGTTGTAAATTTTTTAAAAAATATATATATCTATTTTAATTAGGTATTTTATCTATAAATCACATTAGATGATAGAATTTTATAAGTATTATGAAAATTTAATAAGTAAAGAATTGAAATCAAAATTAATAAATTTTGTAAAATAATTAATTATGAACAATAATAACGACAAAAATTTGAAAAAATTATTTTTGTAAAATTAGATTATTTTTTAGATAAAAAAATAAAAGTGTGTTGTATAATTGTTCAAATAGAAAATTTATTAAATTGTAATAATTTACTATATTATAAGGTAAAAAATACTCTCATTATTTTTAAAAAATTATTAAGTTTAATTTTCTTAAGTAAGGACTTAAAATTAAATTAATGCAAATTTTTATTTGTCTTGCATCTATAATTATATTCTTAAAAAATAGTACTTACTTAATTTATTTGATAATAGTATTTTTGTTATATAAGAAAAGTAGTATAATTATCATTTATTATTATTTTTAAAATTTTTATTAAGAAAATAACAAATACTTTTTTATTATCTTATAATTAATTATGACTACAATATTTTTATATAAAATTAAATCTAAAGTTAAAAAAATAATTATAAAAATATTGAAGAAATATCATATAATTATTTAAATAAATGACTTATCGAAATGTTATGAATTATAATTATATTAAATTTGTAATATTAAATTGTTATATTAATATAAAACACTTTTGCTTTTTAAAAATTTTTATTTAATTAAATAATAATAATAATAATAATAATAATAATAATAATATCAAAGTATATATTTAATATTTTATTTACTATCATAATGCTAAAAAATAATTTTTGTTCAAGTGCAGAACACGTGGTTATTTACTAACATATATCTATATATATATATAAATGTACGAAGAGGGGGGAGGACAAACAAAATTACAAAAAAATCTCCATTCATTATTATATAAAAATTGGATAATTTAGTCATTTACTATTAAATATAAAATTAATTTAATTAATATATATATATATATATAAATGCACGAAGGCGAGGGGGACAAGCAAAATTATAAAAAATTTTCACTCATTATTATATAAAAATTTGATAATTTTGTCATTTATTAATAAAAGTAAAATTAAATTAATTAAAATATAATTTTAATTTGATAGAAAATCTATTTCCTATTTTAATTAGGTTAAATTTTATTTTATCTCTAATAAAAATTAAATTAACTAAAATATAATTATCATTTAATTGAAAGTATGTTTCCTATTTGAATTAGGTTAACTTGTATTTTATCTCTAACAAAATTAAATTAATCAAAATATAATTATAATTTTATTGAAAGTAATTAGGTTAATTTTTATTTTATTTCTAATAAAAATAAAATTAATTAACATACAATTCTAATTTAATTGAAAGTATGTTTACTATTTTAATTATGCTAATTTCTATTTTATCTCTAACAAAATTAAATTAATTAAAATTTTAGTTATAATTTTGTTAAAATATATATTTTGATGTTTTTATAAAATTTAACAAAAAAGAGTTAAAATTAAATTAATTAATATTTGTCACTTAATTATTAGTTTAACTTAAAAATTACATTAAATTAATTTTTGAGTAAATAAAAGTATTAATATTAAAAATATTAAAAAAATAAAGTGAACTCAAATAAAAAATTTACTAAATTGTAATAAATTATAAGTTTAATGGGTTGTAATATTTAAATTTTTATATAAAAAATATAATTTTTATTATTTTTAAATTTTTTATTAGCAAATAACTAATAGTTTTTTTATTATCGTATGACTAATTATGACTTTAATATTTTTTTATCTGAAATCAGTTATAGAGTTGGGAAAAATTAATTATAAAAAATATTGAAGTAATATCATATAATTATTTTAATAAAAGATTTTATAAAAATTGTAATGAATTATAACTATATTAAGTTAATATTAAATAATAATAATAATAATAAGTTTAATTATTTATTTAATATATATCACGTGTCAAATAAATTTTTTGTTCACGTGTGAAACACGTGACTATTTACTAGTATATACAAATATACGAAGAGGGGAGAGGACAAACAAAATTACAAAAAAAAAATTCATTCATTATTATATAAAAATTGGATAATTCAGTGATTTACTACTAAAAGTAAAATTAATTTAATTAATATATAATTTTAATTTAATTGAAAGTTTATTTCCTATTTTGAAGAGGTTAATTTCTATTTTATCTCTAATAAAAATTCAATTAATTGAAAGTATGTTTCCGATTTTAATTAGGTTAATTTCCATCCTATCTCTAATGAAAATTTAAATTTAATTGAATGTATATTTTCTATTCTAATTAGGTTAACTTCTATTTTATTTTTAATAAAACTTTAATTAATAAAAAATTCTAATATAAGTTAAAGTATGTTTCATATTTTAATTAAGTTAACTTCTATTTTATTTCTAATAAAATTAAATTAAATTAAATTAATTAAAATATAATTTTAATATAATTCAAAGTATATTTTCCATTCTAATTAGGTTAACTTTTATTTTATCTCTAATAATTAATAAAATTAATTAACATATACTTTTAATTTACTTAAAAGTATTCCTATTTTAATTATGTTAACTTCTATTTTATCTCTAACAAAATTAAATTAGTTAAAATTTTGATAGTAATTTTGTTAAAAATATATATTTTTTCTATTTTAATTACGTCTACTTATATTTTATCTAATATTAATCAAATTAGATAAAATAAATTTATAAGTTTTACTATATTAAATTTAATAAGTAAATAAGTAAAATTAAAATTAATAAATTTTATGAAATAATTAATCATGAAAATATTAATGTTAAAAATATTGAAAAATTGTTGTATCCGCATAGAAAATTCACAAAGAATGTAATAAATTATTATATTATAACTCTATTAAGTTTGTAAAATTAGATTATTATTTAGATAAAATATTGAAAGAGCGTTATATAATTGTTCAAATAAAAAATTTACTATATTATAATGTAACACTATTAAGATTACAAAAATTAAATTGACATATGAATGAAATAATACTCTTATTATTTTTAAATATTTATTAACTTAAAATAGTCTAATTATCATTTTTGGATATTTTTATAAAATTTAACAAAAAAGAGTTAAAATTAAATTAATTAATAATTATCATTTAATTGTTACTTTAACGTAAAAATTGCATTCAATTCATTTTTTATTAAATAAAAGTATTAATATTAAAAATATTGAAGAAATAAAGTGTTAGAGCTCAAATAAAAAGTTTACTAAAATTGTAAAAAATTATAAGTTTAATAGGGTTGTAATATTTAAATTGTTATATAAAGAAAATATAACTTTTATTATTTTTAATTTTTTATCAAAAATGACCATAATATTATTTATATGAAATTAGTTCTAGAGTTGAGAAAAATTAATTATAAAAAATATTGAAAAAATATCATATAATTATTTAAACAAAAAATTTATCAAAATTGTAATGAATTATAACTATATTAAATTAATATCAAATTATTATATAAATAAATAATACTTTCATATTTTTAAAATTTTTTATTTAATAATAATAATAATAATAATAATATATTTAGTAGTTTATCTATTATATATCATGATTATAAGAATTTTTTTTATTCACATGTGAAGTGCGTAGTTGTTTATTAATATATATATATTATAAAATCTTACAATTGATCTAATTAATTTACCTTGAGTATGTAAGAAATTTTTCATGTTTAGGAAAAAAGAAATTCGAGCTAATTTATATTTTAAAAATTTATTAATTTTATTTAGTATAATGGTAAAATATAAAATTACTTTAAAAGTGGACATCAACATTAAAATTTAAAGAAAAGTTATTATATATATATATATATATATAGCAATACATTACAAAATATATATATATAAAGTATTGCAATACATTATAAAATTTTCATATTAATATATAAAAATTTACATATATGTATTATTATTGTTTTTGAGAATTATATGTATTATTAATTTAATAGTGGTATTTTAATATAATGAACTCTCATTCTCAAAACAAAAAAAAAAAATTGTTGATATTACTTATGTCGTGTATTGATTGGCCACTTTATAATCCAATTAGAGAGTAGCAAAGTGACTAAATGATTACCCACCAAAATGGAGCATCTTAGTTTTAGGTATTATAATTGGTGGATATCCTTAATTATTTTTTTCTTCGTCCTTTTCTTCTTCTTTTTTTAATGATAATGATGTCCTTAATTATTATTATTTTTTAATTAATGCCCACTTGCACGCGATATTACTGGCTTTTGAAGACAAACTAAGATGCAAAGATGCAAATCTTTTTCTTTTAATTTAATTTAAGCACGTATAAAAAAATAGAATAATGAATGGTTCTATGAACTTTTATAGATTGCTTAAAAATGGATACTAAGCATTTGTAATAATAGAAATACTTCATTGGACAGCTGAGTCGTGTATATAATTTTTTGGATTATAGTACAAATGCATGTGATTGTAATTTCATGTATAAATTATCGAAATAAAGGTAAATTTTCTCTTTTGAGCTTTTTGACGAAGATCCAATTATTTTTTGTTATTATTATTTTGATTGCCAATCCCTCTTTGGCTTAGTGGTTAAACCACATACCATGTGATTTGGCATAATCAAGAGGTTAACAGTTCTATCCTACATATGTGATTTGGCATAATCTAGAGGTTAGGGGTCTAATCCCCCCTTCCCTCCCTAATCCTATATATAATAGTTGTTAAAAAAATATAATTTTTTATTAACTTTTAAATCATTTTAGCCACTAAATTATTTAATAAATATTAAATTAACCTAATAATTATATTTGTTCCTTTATTTTTTGAAAAGTAAATAAAAGAACCCCTAAACAATCGCAAACACCTTATTTAAAAATATTTTTGACCAAAAAATTAAAAATTTTCAATTATATTTAAAACAAAAAAATGTTTATGATATAAAATTTAATAATTTAACTATATATTATATAAATATATAAATTTAATTATCATAAAATTAATATTTTTAAAATATTTATGCATTATCTTAATTTTTAAGTTACAATTATATTCAAATTTATTTAAATTTTAGAAAAATAAATGTGTAATTTAATATGTATATAAATTATTAGTTTAAAAAAAATTCATTTTAAGGTAATAAAAACCATAATAATAAATTAAAAGTAAATTAAGATTAAACTATTTTTCATGATAATTAATTATAAGAATTAATTTATTAAGTGATTAAAATGTCATTAAATTTTTGTTTAAAAAGCTAATAATATAGATATAAATTAAAATGTATATTTTTAAAAAATTCTAAAAAAATACTGGTGGATAATTTAATGTACATGGTATAAAAAAAAAAGATTTTAAATATAATTTAAATTTTTTTAATTTTTTTGTCAAAGATTTTTTTATTCAAATTAGGATTAATTCGTTAGCTAAGTAAAACATTAGTGAGGTGTTTGTAAATATTTAGAGATTTTTTTGTGTATTTTTCACAAAATAAGAGGTAAGTGTAATTGTTAGGGCTAATTTGACCTTTATTAAATAGTTTATTACAAAATTAATTGGAAGGGTAACAAAAAAAAAGGCTAATTTAACCTTCGTTCAAAAGATTGGAGAAAAATTTACCTTTATTGCTAAATTATTTGCTTCACTTAATGAACCTTGTGTATGTAAAGAAGCATACGGTCTTAACTTGATTATAAATGTCTAATATTTTAAAAGAAACTTGGAATAATAAATTCCAAGCTCCATTTATTTGCAGAAAATATTTTTCCAGAAAATATTTTCTCTTATTTTTCAGTATTTAAATTACCTAGGAAAAAAAAATAAAAAAAAATAATGTACTAGTCAAAAGAGAATTACTTTAAAATAAGGAAAAATGATTTGCTAAAAATGAACAGACAAAATCTATCCGGATAGAACCATTAATTGCACAATTAATGGTTCTACAAAAGACTAACACACCCTTTATTCCTCATTAATTGATGTTGTTAGCCGTGTTAAGTTCATTTGTATTTCCAAAAGACAAGCACCATAATCAAGATATACAATTAAAAGCTGCTGAATTCGGCGGGAAACATAACAACAAAATGCATTAAAATGACTGTTCCATTGTCATCCATGAGTATTGTTCAAAGAAATGGATCACAGAGAAACGGTTAGGCAGATTTTTGGATCTGACATTTACGCTTATTCACTCAATGGAGAAGAAAACTCTGTTGAACGAGAAGAAAACATTGTTGAACCAGAAAAACACTCTGTTGAACCAGAAGAAAACTCTGTTGAACCAAAAGAAAACTCTGTTGAACTAAAAGAAAATTCTGTTAACAGACTGATGGTGGATGATGACAATGGCAACGCAAGTGAAATTGGTGAATTAAATTATCAAAATAATGAGAATATAAATTTATATGCATTACCAAGGATGGTCCTACATCGAGTATGTCTTTTTCAATTGTAGATAAACTGTTAGAAGCTTATCAAGAACATGCTAGGCTGAAAAGATTTTCCGTTGCTAAAAGATCTGCTTACAGGGGTAGAGATGGTGTAAGAAGATATCAAACCATTAGCTGTGAAAAAGGGAGGAAGTCAGAAGCAAGAATAAAATCAAAGAGATCATGTTGCCCAGCTCATTTGAATACAGTGATGAGAAATGGAATGTGGGTTGTTAGTTCAATAAAACATGACCATAACCACGAGCTGGATCCTTCAATGAGTAGGTTAATGAGTGGCCATAGGGGTTTGACTCCAACACTTCAAAGAACATTAGTCGTGAATGACCTTGCAGGACTTAGGCCTTGTAAAAGCATGAGAGTGGCAATGGTGCAAGCTAATGGTCCATAAAATGTAGGATGCTCGCAAAGGGACATGAGGAATTTCATAGATAAGGATAAAAGGTTAAGGCTTGGTGAAGGAGATGCAGAAGCTATCAGAAATTTTTTTATAGAAATGCAGTAGAAAGATGGAGAATTTTTTTATTTGATTGATGTTGGCGACAATAGCCGTTTGAGTAATGTGTTATGGATTCATCCTAGAGGTAAAGCAGCTTATCAGGATTTCAATGATGTTACATCTTTCGACACAACTTACCTTGTGAACAAATACAATATGCCTTTTGTTACTTTCGTTGGTGTGAACCATCATGGTCAATTGGTTTTGTTGGGATGTGCTTTAGTTGCAAATGAGACTATGAAAACATTTAAATTGTTGTTCTCTTCGTGGCTCGCTGCTATGGGCGACATTCATCCTCATGCAATTATTACCGATCAGTGTGAAAGCATTAAGGCAGCTGTACGATAAACTATGCCAAATACCATTCACCATTTATGTATATGGCATATAATATGCAAGTTAGCAGAAAATTTTAAACACGTTAACAAATTTGGTGAATGCTGTAAAGAATTTAAAGGTTTGGTGTATGACAGCCTAAGTATTCAAATGTTTGAGAATAATTGGAGAGACTTCACAATTAAGTACGATCTTATTAGAAATGCATGGCTAGTGAAGTTGTATAGTGAGAAGGAGAGTTGGGTTCCTGTATATTTAAATCATAGATTTTAGGCTCAAATGGCATCTACTCAGAGGAGTGAAAGCATGCACGCATATTTTGATAATTTTGTCTACTTTAGGAGGACACTGAAACAGTTTGTTGACCAATATGAGATAGCATTGAGCGACAAGGTTGAGAAGTAATTTACTGCCGATTTTAATTCCAGAAATAGACAAGTTTTTTATTTCTCACAGTTCAAATGGGAAAAATAATTTCAGATTGCCTTCACCAATAGTATGTTTGAAAAAGTGCATGAACAAGTTAAAAGGATGTTATATTGTAATGTGAGGAATGTTGACCAAGTCAATCAAGGAGCCACTGAGTTATACGAGGTACTTGAAAGATGCTTAGAGAATGATTTTTTTGTGAAAGAGTTTGTTTATACAGTTGATTTAAGGAGAGAAGGTAATTACATAAGTTGTAACTGTAGAAAATTTAAATCAGCTAATATATTTTGTTGCCACACATTATCGTCCTCATGCAACAATATTTTTTGCCGATGGTTATCTTAACATGACTGAGGAGTACAAGAAAAGCATTGAATTGCAGATGTACTTTAATAAATGTTCTAATTTTGCTTTGTTTTCAAATGCTAAAAGAGTGTTATTAATTGAACGGTTGGAAGCTACCTACAATAAGCTTTTGAACTGGATTGGACCATTAGATAATAATAATACCGGAGAGCAGAATGTTGTTGAAGGCAATCAAAATGTTGGTGCACCAATTCTCAATCCAAATGTCGTTGTTCCTAGTGGAAGGCCAACCAATAATAGATATAGAATAAGGCAAAAAAAACTCATTGCTGTTGGTGGTAGGAGAACAAGGGGAGGTGGCGGTCGAGGGAGTAGAGCTTAACGAGGTTGTGGGGGAGATATACGGGCTTTTGTCCAACATAACCTAGTATAATGGATCCATATCATGTAACTTATTTTCACATTTTGTTTGTTATGATATATTTTTTTAGATTGGACTAATGACAGGGGACTGTGTTTTTTTTTTTTTTTTTTTTTGCAGCAGCAACAAAGTGATGGTGGTTACATGAATAATGTGACGGTGCGGAGGCAGCTATTTAGCTGTGGTGGTAAAGTAATGGGTAGTCAAGCTAGCTTTACAAATTTAAACAATTTAAGCAATGCTAACGGAAAAAATATGGGCCAAAATTAACCAGGCATATAACATATACAAAATTTGAATGGAATTTTTTTATGTAATTGAAGTTATATTTATTAAAATAAATTGCATGAATGGTTTCACCAAGGATTGTTGTTTTATAACACACATAGAGATGTTTCACCAAGATTGATTACACATACATGGGCACAGTCAGACATAGTAATACACAAATCCATGGTAGGGGAAACAAAGCAAGTAGATTAATATTAAGGTGTTTAACATGAAATTGAATTCATGTTTAAATTGATGGTATGGGAAACCAAGCAAGTAGATGTCAATTTCAACAATGTGTTTGAAAGTAGTTTATGAATGTTACATGTGAATTTATCATTGATTTAAGTTTAGGTTAATTTATATTTCATCAATCATATTAACACATGCAATTTAACTTCAACTTTGAGGCCTAACATATGTTTCAATTGATATTAGTTTAGATTCATCCAATTTATGCAAATTTCATTGAAGGACATTTTCTTCAACATTTTATTAAACACATGTTTCAATTGATGTTAGTTTAGATTAAGGACATTGATGTTATTTTAAAAAGAAATACATTGACATTTTGTTTGAATGTGAAATGTTGATGAATGTATCATTGATGTTTGTTTAGATTAATATTAATTTCATTATTGACATTGGGATGTATTTGTCATTTAACATATTAAAAAATATTAAATGAAGCAAATTGATGTGAATTTGTGTAAGCATATTGATATTTCAATTTATTTTCAAGTTGAACACATATGTATAAGAATTGAATTTATTGGTTTGTTCAACATTATTTATAGTGGCACCATATTATGGCCATCACACAACTTTATTACTAAAAGTTAATCAAAGTAAAATTTACAAATTAATGAAATGATGTGTATTGGCACCACACGAGGGTTTGAAAGTATAGCGTCATATTAAATGAAAAAAAAACATATTAATGAAATGAAGCGTATTGGCACCACAATGACAGTTCCACTTCATACTAATTATTTGATAATTCCAAAGTAAACTCCAAATATAAATGTCTCATTGTTATCATTCAAAAAACATCTTTCTCTTCTTAATCATCTTATATCTTTTGTTTTATATTCATAATGTCTTTGAGCATTGATAAACAGAGAAAGAAAAACACATTCAATTCGATGACATCTATCAAAGATGTACCCCAAGATGTTTTGGTGAACATAATTGCTAGAGTGGGATCATATTTTGTGAGAGATTTGTTCAACATGAAATTATGGTAAGCACAAAATATAACATTATTTCTGAAATTCAATTTTTTTTAATTACTTATTAAAATATTGTCAACTCACAGTTGTAAGGAATTTAATGGACTATCCGAGAAACCAGAAGTGTACAGAAAGGAAAATTTGGAAAGCTTTACATTAGGATGGTGGATTCATCCCAGATCTTTATCATGATTTATAGGAAGATATTTGAGGTTTAGAAATCCAGAAGCACTATATTGGAAAGGGGTGGTACATAGATTGTGTATCATATGATGCATGAGTTTACAATTATAAACAGTATAAATATTTGTACAGGATTTGTACTAATTTTTTTTAACTGGACAGAAAGAGTGCTTGCACAAAGTGCAATGTTGATGAGTCTAGCCATTGGCATCTTCAGCAGGCTTCTGCATCAGGAAATTACAGAGCTTCTTATATTCTAGGTATAATTTTATTGTGCAGTGGTAACTTTGAAGATGAAGAGGAAGGAAAAATACTTGTTGAATCTATGCTGCACATGAAAAAGATTAGAGAAAGCAGGTAGAAATTTTGTCAATTGACGCGAAGGATAGGCGTGAAGAAGCAATTAAAACCAAAAAAGAATAATAGCCCTCGTAACTAGAACCATTTGCACTTTGCATGGCTGTATTGGGTTAACGATCAAGAATCCATGAATTGTATCGAGTGCATTTGTTGGTGTGAAATTGTTTTTGTTTGCAGCCGATTAGGTTGGAGTGATTAATTAGAAATACTAAAATTTTGTAGATGTTAATTTTTGTTGTGAAGTGGAAACTTGATTGCGGTGGTGAAAAATGGTAATGCATTCCAAATTATATTTTGATTTCATTAACAAGTCTTGAATTTGAACAAGCTATATAGCCACAGTGGTGAAGTAATGTGCAGTCAAACTAGCTTTGCAAATTTAAACAATTTAAGCGATGCTAACGGATAAAATATGGGCCAAAATTGGCTAGGTGTGTAACATATAAATGGTTGAATGGAATTTTTATATGTAATTGAAGTTATATATATTGAAATAAATTGCACAAATGAATTCACCAAGGATTGTTGTTTTATAATACACATAGAGATGCTTCGCAAAGATTGATTACACATACATGGGCACAGTCAGACATGATAATACATAAATCTATGGTAGGGGAAACCAAGAAAGTAGATTAATATTAAGGTGTTTAACATGAATTTGAATACAAGTTTCAATTAATGGTAGGGAAAACCAAACAAGTAGATGACTATTTCAACAATGTAATTGAAAGTAGTTTATGAATGTAACATGTGAATTTATCATAGATTTAAGTTTAGATTAATGTATATTTCATCAATCATATTAAACATGCAATTTAACTTCAATTGTAAGGTCTAACATATGTTTTAATTGATATTAGTTTAGATTCATCTTATTTATGCAAATTTCATCGAAGTACATTTACTTCAACATTTTATTAAACACATGTTTCAATTGATGTTAGTTTAGATTAAGGACATTGATGTTATTTTAGTACAAGTCTGACATTGACATTTTGTTTGAATGTAAAATGTTGCTGAATGTATCATTGATGTTTGTTTAGATTAATATTAATTTCATTATTGACATTGGGATGTATTTGTCATTTAACATATTAAAAAACATTACATGAAGCAAATTGATGTGAATTTGTGTAAGCATATTGATGTTTCAATTTATTTTCAAATAAATTTATAGGAAATTTAAAGGCGTTTCACCAAT
>CATIWM010024734.1:0-11791 GCA_949671775.1 Mallotus repandus | reverse complement strand
ACATCCTGCCGAATCTAGTGTAAAATAATGCTACCTCTGGGTCTGACATACCCTGAACTCCCTATTGATATAGAGGCTGCATAGCTGGTACAGCCTGGGGCATAGCTGTTGCACCCTGCTGAACTCCTAGTACAAAGGCAGCTTCATCAAAATCCTAGTCTGTAGGTTCCTCATCCTGTAGCTCTCTTTGCCTATGACTACCTGCCGCTCCTCGAGGTCTACCTCTACCTCTACTTTTACGCTTAACTGGTGGATCAGGGGGTTGAGCTTCATCCTGATAGGACCCCTCATCCTTGGCCTCATTGATCGGTGGAGTGACACGCGCTTTCCTTCTCATTCTAAAAGAAAAAATAAAGAAAACACAATTCAGACAAAAAAAAAAATCCTAATGGTTACTCCGAAATCTAAAAGTAACGAAGACTTTTCAAAGACAAGGTCAAACCTAATTGCTATGGTAGTCTTAAAGAAAACTCAACTCTACTAACCTAGGTCTATAATACTAAACCTAGGCTCTGATACCAACTTTGTCACAACCCAAACCCGGGAGTTATGACCGGTGCTAGGAAACGAGAATTCACACGAATATGGAACCCGTAGCAAGCCTTAAACACAATTTACACATCAAACATAATCACAAAAAAATACCTCAAAATTAAAATTTTTAATAAAATAAAGAAATCTCTATAATTAATTAATATATCAATAAAATATTTTACAAACATTCAAATACATAATCTCAATCACTACTAATAAAACGTACTATAACTGATATGTACTACTACCGTAGCGTCTATAAATACAAGAAAGTTCAGATTAAAAATTTACATAAGTCAACTGAGGAAGAAAGAGTCCAGCGATGAGTACTACTAGGAGAGGTCTGATGAGAAAAATCCTAAAAAATAATTGAGTAGGGTCAGACCTCACTGAGTGAATCATTATTATATGTATGCATGCAACCTAGTGCACGTACACACAAGCATCAATAATAATATTCGTATATTTATATTTATATAATTATTTATACAATCCACATAGATGCTTGAAAATATTTTTCGTATTTTATTTTACTGGAGGATCAAAGCATAACCCTACAAGTTCGTATCCTCAAATCATAGAATTCTCACTGACCAACAGGCTCACTTAGTTCCAATAATATTCTCTTATCCAATAGTAGGTGGACTAGCCCTAAGACCTTGAAAGGTCCATCGAGCTACAACAGTCCATATGACCGGGCCCGAGACCCTGAAAGGTTCATTGAGCTACAGCAGTCACGCCTTTCAATAAAACCTCCATAATCCGGATAATCCATAATTCAAATCATAAATTTCATAATATTAATTAAATATCAAACCCGGTATTTTATTGTGCACACAGTCCTAGTGTAGCCCACTAGGTAGCACATTCTACGGCTGTCCTCTAAAAATATTTTATTCAAAATAAATAAATGAAATCATATTAAATATGAAAAGCATCCAAATTATGAACATAAAGTTTGCATGTAAATATGTATATGATAATGATAATAATAATTGATGAATAAATAAAATTGGTACAAACTAATGTATAAAATTCATATCATTAAAATATGGATACTAACAATAATTTCTATATGTCATGCATATATATAATAACAACTCACAGTTTGAGTGCGTTCCTCTATTCTAGTTCGGCTGGCCCGGTCCTGAAGGCCTAGCTCATGGTGTAGCTAAAAGGAAAATAAAAATAAATAAATAATTAGAAATAAATTTCTAATTTTTATGCTTTAAAGATTTCTAAAGAACGACTCGATCTAGGACACGACTCGACTAAGACTCAAAACTTAGGACCGACCCAATGTCACATTTTATGAGAATTCTACCTAAAATTTGACATAGTCTCCTTTGTCAAACGGACATCTCTCTAAAAAAGTAGAGTCAAACATGCACGCAAACTCACTTTAAGATATTCCAAAGCTCAATATCTTGGGTGGGTCCCCGAACTACAAATTACGCCTAACCGAGAATCAACACAATCCACAATCAATAAAATAATATAAATTTCAATAATTCACCAAAAATCATAAAATTCATTTATATATCACAATTCAATTTATTTACATAATAAAAAGTATAAAAGACATTTATTTCCAAAATAAATAATAGAATCCTAATTTATAATTAAATTTCATTATTAAAATATATTCTTTCAAAATTTGCAATTAAATAGCATTAATTACAAATAATTATTTAAATTGCTCAAATATATATTAAAAATAACTAAAAACTCACTTAAGCTTAAAAATAATAGATTATTATTCATATATTTTTCTTTCCGGAATTTACTAATAATTCATAAAAATTATTTTAATACTATTTATTACTCAAAAACTGTCCAAAACATAATAATTAACAATAATTTCAACTGAAATATAAAAATTACTAATTTATACTGATTTTTCCAAAAATTCATTTTTCACATAAACATTCAAAAATTTATAATAAAAATTCTACACATAATTTCAATAAACTTCCTTAAAAAAAATTTGCTCAACATACATCAAAAAATTTATTAAAAATATAAATTTTTTTCCGGACTTGGAACAGTACTCGAAACAGTAACTCCGAGCCCCGAAATAGTGAAATTTCAGAAATAATTCCAGAAATTAAATCTAAATACATTTTTGGAAAGCTCTCAACATCTAGATCAAAAATTATAATTACACTTAATCCTAATTTTAACTCAAAAATAACCAATCAACAAAAATAGGTAAATTTAATTTACCTAAAATTGGAGTTGAATCGAGTTCAAATCAGAAGAATAGAGGGAAGGGAAATGAAGCCCACTCTGAGACGAAGAGAACGAGCTATCAAGCTTGGCCTGAGGTGGCTGGAGTTGTCGCCGAAGAGGAGAAGAAGATCCGGCCAAGCTTGGAAACCAAGAGGGAAGAGGGAAAGAGAAGCAGATGGCGACAGCGAGAGGAGAAGTTGGCGATCTGGTGGTGGCAGCGAGGCTGCTTCCGGTGGTGGCGAGGTTGGCGAGTAGTGAGGGTGACGGTCAGGCAGGGAAGAAAGGAAGAAAGAAGAAGTTGGGGAAGGAAAAAGAAATGGTACTGCACTCCACATTTTTTTAACTATAAAATAATAATTTTAAAAAATAATAATAATAATAATAAAAATAATAATAACTTTAAAATAATAATATCTCCAATTTTTCTTATTTCCTCCCAAACACATATATATATTTACACACTTAACAATATAAATATATATTTAACAATTAATTAAATTTAATAAAATTATCTAAATAATCAAATCTCATAAATAATAAAATAATTATTAATACTGCAGATCTCAGAAATTTAATTTTATAATTTATAAAAATTCAAGTTATAACAATACTATTTCACTCGCCATTTTTGGTGGTCAGATATTTTCTCCTTTCTAGCTAACCACATAAATTTGTCTACCATGATAGATATTATCAGTAATGACCAAGAGTATAACCGAGATGAATCGAATCGAGCTTTGGTTAGTTTGAATTTAGTTCATTTATAATTGAACCGAACTCAAGTCAGGTTCACTATACTGTTTGGTTTTTACGAGTTGTTCACTAGTTTAAATGAACCTAAAAAACTTAAAAAAAAAATTAAAAAATACAAAGTATAAATTAAAATTATACGTTAAAAATATAATATATTTAATAAAAATTATAATTTTATTTGTAATATATTTTCTAAAATATATTATAAAATATGAATTTATATATTATATATTTAAAATTGGGATAGGGTGCATTTCCCCCCCTAATGTTTATAGCTGGGAGCACATAAACTCCTTACATTTTTTTTGGACTGTTTTAACACAGAATTAAGTTGTATCTGTGTTTTAACTCCCTTGACTAACGAAAGGCTATTTAACAAAGAAACATCATTTATGCTCGATCTGATGTGGCAATCATGCAATGACACTAGGGTTCCACATCCTTTAAATGAATGTCGTGTCACATTTTCTCCCTACAGTAGTTGATATTACTGCCATTAACAAAATGGCTCCTTTTGAATGTAACGTTCATTACGCATCCTTAAAAATAAAAATTTTTTCCAAAAAAAATGTTGTGGTCCCAAAGAATCTGAGAAAGAAGAAACCCTTTTCAGTGATATTCTTGTTTTCTATTGACAAAACTCTGTTATATGGTGTTGGGCAATCCTTTGATCTGAGTAAAATAGGTAAGATTCGATTCTTTATTCTTTATTTCTTGAATAAAAAAGTTATTGTCGAAATGTGATGTTGGTGATGCTAAAGTTATGTCTTTTTGCATGTAGTGACAGTTGTAAGGTTCATTTTAGGGTTTATTTTATTACCTTTTTTCCATTGTTTAATCGATTATGCTTGGAAGCCATGTGAAATGTACGTGCAATATTGTCTATTTCAGAGACAAAATACATCTTATTTTTGCCTTTTTCTGTTTGCTATTATGACAACATGGACGAGACTGTGGATATAATTTTTAACTATCGTGGTAGTTGGGAGGTGCTTGAAAATGGTGATCTTCTTTATGTTAATGG
Organism: Mallotus repandus; assembly: GCA_949671775.1. Taxonomy (NCBI): domain Eukaryota; kingdom Viridiplantae; phylum Streptophyta; class Magnoliopsida; order Malpighiales; family Euphorbiaceae; genus Mallotus; species Mallotus repandus. The sequence goes on along the minus strand of CATIWM010024734.1, from coordinate 7,248 downwards.
AGTGTTGATATCATATATGGCTTTGACCCTGATTTCTTGAATTATAGAGACATACTTTATAGATACCAGAAAGTATTAGGGTACCCTATTGTTAAAAAAATCTTTGTTCATGAGCTAGGAAAAAACCTTAGGGATGGGTTATTTTTAGTGCACAATGAAGACAGTATTAGGAGAGTTCTAAAATATATAACATATAACAGTTGGGTGGGTGAGATTGAGTTTTATAGTGATCATGAAGTAGATGTGCCTGAATTTCTAACTCAGGTTCTGCCATTAGAATTCAATCCTTCAAGGACTGAGGCTGAAGTAGGTGATGTAGAGGTAGAGCATGTAGATGAAGCTTTAAATGAAGAGCATGTAAATGAAGCATTAAATGAAGAGGCAGAGCATCTAAGTAAAGAGGAAGTGAATGCAGCAGCTAAAGCAGTTAATGCAAATGCAGCAAATCCCTTAAATGCAAATGCACAAGAGTCTTGTACCCAGCAAAGTGTTAACAATCCTAGTGGTGTTAGATCTAGTAAAGGGGATGTAGTAGATACAACTTACGTACATCCTCATGGGTATCTAAGTGACCAAGAATAAGAGGGGCTGTGTGATAAAAAAAATGAAGAAGATGATAGTGATTTGAGTGGAGAAGAAGATGGAGTTGCTGATGAAGTTCCCCTTAAAGAGAGAGTGCATTATGATGAAGATCAAGCTCATTTCATATTGGGGATGACCTTTGGTAATGCTGCTGAAGCAAGAGAAGCGATGGCTAAGTATGCTATTGCAGAAGGGAAGAAGCTGAAAATCCACCCAAATGAGCCATAGAGGATTAGAGTTAAGTGTGTAAATGAAGAGGGCTGCCCTTTTTTGCTGTTCATTTTAAAAGATGGTGAAAATCCAAGTTTGTTTGTGAAGAATTTGCAACCAGAGCATAGGTGTTACATGGATTTCATCTCCTTAGTGCAACTTATACCTTTTTAGAAAATTATTTCAAATCCAGAATATATAAGAACCCTTATGTCAGAGTGGTAGACATGAAGCAGGAAGCTAAAGAGGTTTTAAAGATTAATGTGAGCTTGTTCAAGTGTAAAAGGGCAAAAAGAAAAGTGATTGAAGAGCTGGATGGGGCTTTCAGGGTAGAATTTGGCTATTTAGAGGCATATGTTGCTGCTTTAAAGAGGAGTAATCTGGGAAGTAAAGCATAGATTGAATTGTGCAAAGAGGCTTTAAAAGAAGGGAAGAAGGTGTTTAGAAAAATGTTTGTTTGCTTTGATGCTTGTAGGAGGGGGTGGAAGGCATGATGTAGACCATTCAGGGGCAACTTCTCTCAGCAGTTGGCATAGATGGAGATGATCAAATGGTGCATGTTGCGTGGGCTATTATAGATAAAGAAAATACAAATATTTGGAAATGGTTCCTATGTTGGTTGGCACAAGAATTGGAGATTAGTGATGGTTCTACACTCACATTAATTTTAGACATGCAAAAGGTCATCTTATACCTTTATTGTTAGTTGTTTATGCTTAATTTATTTATATTATTGAAATTGAATATCATTGTTTATGATTTTATTAATGTATGTTACTCTACTTGTAGGGACTTATCAATGTTGTATTGCAAGTTCTCCCACAAGCTGAGCACCGTTAGTGTGCAAGACACATCTTTTCAAATTGGTCGAACAAATATAGAGGAGGAGAGAGTCAGAAGAAATTTTGGGTTTGTGCTTGAAGTATATATGAAGAAGAATTTGAAGATAACCTTTAAAATTAGGTGAGTTAAGTAAGAAAGGAGTTGAAGATCTGTTAAAATATCCTCCCCATACCTGGTGCAGAGCTTATTTCAGCAGTAGAAGCAAGAGCTGGATGGTTGACAACAACATTGTAGAGTGTTTTAATGCTTAGATTCTTACAGCAAGAAATAAGCCGATTGTTAGCATGCTGAAGGATATCAGACTGTAAGCTATGAACAGGATACAATATAATAAAGGGGGTGTTGATAAGTGGTTCAATGAATGGAGTCTAAGCTCCATACGATTGTTGCAAGACAATAAAGACAATGCAGAAGGATGCAAGGTGGTGTTCAATGGGTATGTTGGGTATAAGATTGGGGAAGGAGCAGGCAAACATACAGTGTTCCTTAACAAGGAACTTTGCACCTGCATAGCATTGGATTTAACTGGAATCCCATGCTCACATGCTATAAGTGCAATGTATCATTCCAAAATTAACCCAATGAACCACAATTCTAAGTGGTTCCATAAGTCCAACTACCTAGCTATATATGAACATCCACTTTAACCTGTACCTGGGAAGAGATTCATGAAGTGTGATGAATATGCTCCAACTGAACCCCTACCTCAGGTTAGACTTAGTGGTAGACCCAAGAAAAAGAGGGTTAAAGCCTCAAATGAACCAAACTCAATAGGAAATAACAACAATAGTGGTGGAAAATTGAAGCAGAAGTGTAGCTTATGCCATCAAATAGGGCACACCAGAAGATTATGTCCAAATAAAGGAAACCAAGTTCATTAATCTTATTATGACTGTTTATTATTTGTGTTGGTTAAGTGATTGTGAATTGTTGAATTTTTAATTATTTTTAACTTATTTCCAACAGGCTCCTCCAACATCTTCATAACAAACAACTGAGGTCACAATAGAAGGAACAGACAGAGTTCCACAAGGTCAACACCATGTAACTAATGTGAATACATAGTCTAGTAGTACCATCACTACCTCATGTGTAACTGACAACATAGAAATGCAAACCAATAGACCACAGAGCAATGTGGCAACTGAGGGAGCTGCATCAAGTTCAAGAAAAGGGAAGGGCAAATAATATTCTGAACCTACAACAAAAATTTTAGGAGAAAAATGTCAGAGGCAAATGAGAAATAAAAATGAGGGTCACGGCTGCTGTGTGGACTTAAACACAAGAAAAACAACACTTAACGTGGGTAAAAATAACGCTGTTGTTTATATTTTTTAATTATTTTTTGCATCTATTTAAAAATTGATTTTATGTAGCTTAATATGGTTGTTATTGCATTATGGTTGGCATAGGTGGGCTGTTTAAGCAATGTGTGTCTTCATTTTGTTAGACTTGTATATACTTAGTGGATGTTGGCTATTAATTAAGCCATTGCATATGTCATTTGTTTTGACAGCCTGGAAAATCGATTGAGAAGATAATTAATCAAGGAATTGCAACTGAAATGAATCATCACAATGTTGATCCGGAGCCAACTTAAATGAACGACTACTTAGGAAGAGTAAAGTCACACAGTTTGTACATACAAGCAATGCCAGAAAGATAACATTTTAAGGGGATAGGGCAGAAGTGAGACTTGCAAGAGATCTTCCTTTTAATGCTCCAGGTCTGCAGTGGCAAGGAAAACCATGTGTTACAACTAGAGAATTGTAAGAACATACTAAATTATGTATTAACAGACCTAAAAGAAACCAAGAGCAAATCAAGATGGAGTTACTTCAATTTTTGAAGATACAGTCAATAAGGATGCACTTTAGTTTAGTGTGTGGCTGTGTTTTGGCTTTTGTTATTGTGTAATTATTAGTATTTAGTCTTAAGTGACAGATATAATATTGTCTTCATCTATTTAGGCAAACTTTTGCATTTTGGACACAAACTGAGTTTCTTCAGTGTTTATGATCCTTCAAGTGGCAGTAAAGAAGGATACTTAAGCAGCTTTTAAACTACTTGAATTGCATTTTGGACACAAACTAAATTTCCTCAGTGTTGTCATTTGCAGCTTATTTGTAAATACCTTACTTATGTTTATGTATTTTGTGCTCATTTATGATTATAAGCCTTTTCATAAACAATAGATGTTATTGACAATTTTGGAGGAAATATTTGTAATCTAGAAACATTAGATGGGATCATTTATGCTGAAGTCAGAATCTACTTTTGCATTTCATAGTAGCCCATTACCAAAATACAACATCTATATACACCATTTCAATATGCGCCAGTTACAAACTACAAAGGACATATGCTACACTACACCTGTTAGATACTACACCCAACCACATTATAGAAACAAAATAAAGAAAAAAAATCCATGACAGACACAGAATAATGTATGCTGCTTTCTTTTTCTTCTTTGTGCTTTCAATCTGTCTTAATGTGTCCTTCTTCAATTATTTTTACTCTTTCCATAAATTATTAATCTCCATCTCTACTAGCTCAACACCATTTCTTAGGTACAATCCCTTCAATCTCTTGTTCTCTGCTAACAACATCCATTTCTCATATTTCAATTCATTTAAAAGAAGCTTTACTCGATCACTAACAGGTTGATCATGCCACTGGAAATACCTATAACCATTCACCTGACATTTATAAACAAAATCAAAGTCAACTTCCCTTCAATTTCATAAATCACCATTATTAAAAAAAATATCAATTGAAAAACTCACCTCATAATTTGGACATTCATAGAACCTGCGTCCAGGATTCTCATCAGTCCAAGATGTCCAGCTTGGAGCGAAGAATCTTAACCAATTCCTTTGATATTTGCAGAATCTTTTTGCTCCTTCACAATCGATTTCCAAGTTAGATCTCCTGTTAAAGCTTGCATTTGATGATGAAGACAATGCCATTTCACTTCAAGAGCACGATATCTTCTCTCCTGTCGATTTGCTAGTTTTGATTTCTTGGGTTTTCGAAATTGGGAGGATACAGAGTGAGTAATAGTTGAAGGTATGGATTGAGAAGAAGGAAAATAGTACCTTCTTCAATGGTACTTTATATTTTTCAATCCTAGTCAGCATCAGTAAAAGGGAGTTAACGATGTCTCTTCCCGCGTCAGTCAAGGGGGTTAAAACACACAAACAACTTAATTCTATGTTAAAACGGTCTAAAAAAAACGTAAGGAATTTATATGCTCCCTGCTATAAACATTAGGAGGAAAAATGGATCTTATCCCTTTAAAATTAAATTATTAAAAATTAAACTTACAAACTGACTCGTGAGTTTCTATTCGAAATTATTCGTGAGATTCACAAACTGAACTTTATATAGTTTCAAATTGGCTCAAATATTAAATGAATTTTAATATATAAGTTCAAATGAATTTTTATTGAATCGAATATTGAGTAGTTCGGCTTGTTTATCGGCCTAATAATAACATCCATGAATATTAAAAAATATTTTTTTTAATTAAAACTACATATATGATCAGATATATTGGAGCATATAAATTAAAAAAAAAAGGTGTAAAAAAAAAGTAGCTCCGTAAATCATTATTATTTCTTTATTTTGTTCTCTTGCTTAATCTGGTTCTGGTCCCTCAGGCCCAAACCTCATTCATCGTCTTAATCCTACGTGATCACCATACAAATAGCATCCAACGTACTGCAATATATATTGTTCTAAAGTCGTCATGAGCTTGACATGGACATTGCGGAGATTCAAAAGCGCTCCTCCCTATTTCTGTAAGGAAAAAAAAAAAAAACCTATATATATATATATATATATATATAATATTTTAGTTAAACAAATTTAAATTTATGAGAATTGATTTTATTTTTTATTATTCGTAAAAATAGATTATTGTGAATTTATAGTTTGCCATTTATTTAATTTTAGATTATCAAATGGATAAGTTAACTAAAATGTTTTGATTGATAAGATTAATTGAAATACTTTTTAAAATTAAGATCTGTTTGGCTAAACTGTTGTTGATAGCTAGTAGCTGTTGCTGTAAGCTAGTAGCTGGTAGCTGATAGCTGATTAATGTTAAGTGTTTGGATAATTATTTATTGTTATTGCTGTTTAAATATTTAATGATCAATATAGATATTTATTAAATTATTTTAATAATGTTATAAATGTATGTGTGTATATATGTTTGTGACATTTGACAAATAATATAATTTAACAAAAAAATAATATTATAATAATATTAATAATATTTTGGTAAAAAAATAATTATATTAATAATATTATAAATATATGTGTGTATATATATGTGTGACGTTTGATAAATTATATAATTTAACAAAAAATAACACTATATATTATTTTAATAATAATATTATAAAGGTAATATCTAGACATCCATTAGATCATTTTAATAATATAATAAAGGTATATAACATTTAACGGTCAATATAATTTAACAAAAATAAAATTATGCATTATTTTAATAATATTATAAAGTTTATGTAAAAAATAATAAGTATCTTGTGGATATATATATATATATATATATATATATACACCATGTACTGACTAGGATCTAAGGGGTTACTGTGATGTGAAGTGAATGCAAAGATGATGCAGGATGGTCACTGTGCCGGTCTCACGCTTCAGTCACATGCTAGACATGGAGGTTACCGGACCAAGAATGTAACAAATGCGACAAGCAAGAATTTCACAGAGTTCTGATGTGCAGGATCCTAAGAACTTAGGCAAGCACAGAGCATACTATCTGTTACTTAAGAAAATGTAAAGAACAGAAAATACTTAAGAAAATTAAAGAACAGAAAATAAATGCAGAAATATTAAAAGATAGAGATAAAGATTAAAAGCTTACTGAAAAATTTCTCTATTTATTTATCCTCGTAAAGGAAAATACAGAGTTCTTTTTTCCAGTAGATAGCAAGGGAAAATAATAGAAGTTTACAGAGAGCTATATTAGAGAATTACAGCAAATTTTGAGTGATAGATTTTAAGATTCTATTTCTTTATTTCTAATGCGAGAGATCATTCTGCCTTGCAGGAGAGGAGGAGAGCTGCTTATATAGGCGAGAGGGATCATCTTATGAAGCTGTAGATGCATGTGAGGCTGCTGCTTTAGTCGGTGATGAATAGCATTTGGTCTGGAGAATAATGGTAGTGGTTGGGTAGTCTTTTCTTCTTTATCTATCTTTATCGATATTACTTTGAATAATTATGCCCACCATGTCACGGAAGTGGAATGAGGGACCCCATCCTTGTGGCATAATAGACTGTAGTGGAATCAATGCTGATGGAGGAGCCGAATATTTGACATAGAAGTCAAATTTTTCGGATGGCTGTCCTAGAAGGTCCCACTGAGGCTGTCTGGGATGATTAGTACCTAAAAGAAACAAAATGTTATTATGAAAATATCCTCTTTTTTTTTATTTACCCTAACTTTTGCATGGGCCGTCCCAAAAGGATTTTCAACCCATCGGGCTTTAACACAATAAAATATATTTACATATCTTTAAAAGAGAAACAGGCTTATAGGCCTGTGGGCTTTATGGAAGGGAAAAT
>CATIWM010024702.1:0-18053 GCA_949671775.1 Mallotus repandus | reverse complement strand
TCCAACAAATCTTGCAATTGCTCCTTTAACTCTTTCAACTCTGTCGGAGCCATTCTATAAGGCGACATAGAGATAGGAGTTATATCTAGGACCACATCAATAAAGAATTTGATCTCTCTGTAAGGTGGTAAACTTGGCAACTCATCAGGAAAGGCATCTAGAAACTCACATGCTACTGGAACATCTGAGATGGATGTCTTCTCTATTATAGTATCCCTGACTAATGCCAAGTATCCCTGACATCCTTTTCTTAGCATCTTCCTAGCCGTGATGGCAGAGATAAGATTATGAGGTGCAGAACTTGAGGTGCAGAACTCTTGTCACCTACAAACTTAAATTCTTTGTCATACGAAATTCTGAAAATTACCTCTTTACTCCAATAATCAATGGTGGCATAGTGCTGAGAGAACAAATCCAATCCAAGGATCATATCGAAATCCATCACATCCAATAACACTAACTCCACTAAGAACTCTCTTCCTTCTACCAACACAGGACACCTAAGAAGAATAACATCGGTGTCCAACGAATCACTTACAGGTGTGGCAACCGATAAAGGAATTGCCATCCTCATGGCTTGCCAACTCGACTTCGATGAAAAAATAGGAGATATAAAGGAATGAGTAGCAAAAGTGTACCTGCTACGTCTGCATTGGTTGCCTGAGCATCCTGATGCATGAGAGTGAAAACTCTAGCCTGGCCTTTGCCTAATTGTTGACTGGTAGAAGCCTGCCCAAATCCTTTGGCACTGCCTCTACCTCCTTTGCCTTGCCCCTGTTGAGCCACGAAATGAGAGCTGCTTGAGTACTAGAATGGCGGTGGTTGGAACTAAGCTGGTGCTACATTAGCTGAAGAAAATCGAGGGAACTACTATTGAAAACCTGAATAAGGGCAAGCTCTAGCAAAATGTCTCGTCTGTCTGAATCAAAAACATGCCCCTAAAGCCATATAACATTATCCTTGACGGACTCTTACGCACAACTGGAGAGCATTGGCTACAGATCCTGTGCTGCCATAATCGGAACTCTAGCCGCTGCTACTGCTGGTAGCACCAGAACCAAACCTGACAAATCTACGGGCTCTACTGCGGCCATGTCTACCTCTCATGTAGACCTTATGCTGAGGTCTCTAGCCTTGCTAAAATAAAGGCTACAATAGTTTCAAAGAAAAATTCAGACTATAGTAACCTAGGTCCACAGTACTAAACCTAGGCTTTAATACCAACTTTGTCACAACCTAAACCAGGGAGTCATGACCGGCGCTAGTGAACGGGAATTCACATGAATCTGGAACTCGTAGTAAGCCTTAAACACAATTTAAACATTCAACATACATATAAAAATACCTCAGAATTAAAACTTTAATAATATAAAGAAATTCTCGAATATTAATATCTTAAAAAAATATTTTACAACAGACAATTGCATAACCTCAATCAAAATCATTATAACATACTACAACAAATATATACTACTACTGCAGCGTCTAATTAATACAAGAAAGGATAGTCTATAATTTACATAAACCAACCGGAGAAGAAAGAGTCTGGCGAAGAGAACTACTATACGAGGTCTGACTATAAGGATTTTGAAAAAATAATTAAGGGTGGTCAGACCTCACTGAGTGAATTATTATTATAAATATGCATGTAATCTAATGCACGTACACACAAGCATCAGTAATAATATTCATATATTTATATTTATATAAATATACATACAATCCACACAGATGTTTAAAAATATTTTTCGTAATTTATTTTACTAGAGGATCGAAGCAGAGCCCTAATATTTCTGCATCCTCAATCGTTGAACCGCACTAGCCAACATGCTCACTTAAATACCTACCAAAATATTTCTCTTTTCCAAATTGACAATCGACTGGCCCCGAGACACTGAGTCAACCAAGTTCCCGCAGTCTCACTGTCAGTATGACAGGCCTCGAGACACTCAATTAACCGAGCCACAACAGTCACGCTTCTCAACCACAATTCTCAATATATCATTTAATCATCAATCAATAAATCATATCTTAGCATCTAACATATTGTTGCGTGACAGTCCTAGTGTAACCCACTAGGTGGCATGTTCTATGGCTATCCTCCAAAAATATTTTATTCCAAAAAAAATAAATAATTCATCATAAATATAAGCATCCATATTACAAAATTAAAATTTGCATTTAAACATTCTTATCGAAACATATATATGCATGCATGATCGTATTTATGAAATATAAATGTATGCATATATAAAATCACAATAAATAATTATAAATTCATATTTATTCAAAATATGGATGCCAAATCATGAATTCTATATGTCATGCATACATATAATAATAACTCATAGGTGTGCGCTACTCTACTCTAGTTCGGCTGTCCCGGTTCGGAAGGCCTAGGTCGCGATGCAGCTAAAAGAAAAATAATAATAAATAAATAATTAGAAATAAATTCCTAATTTTATACTTTAGAGACTTCTAAAGAACAACTCAATCTAAGACCCGACTCGACTAAGGCTCAAAACTTAAGACCGACCTGATGTCACATTTTACAATAAATCTACCAAAAATTTGGCAGAGTCTTCTTTGTAAAATGAATATCTTTCTACTAAAAGTAGAGTCATTCATGCACGCAAACACGCTTCTATAATATTCACAATTCAACTTCTTGGGTTGGGCCCCCGAACAACAATTATTGCGTAACCGAGAACCAACACAATTCACAATCAATAAAATAGTATAATAATTTCTCAATTCACCAAAATATCTCGTAAAAATATTAAAAATATTTATTTTCTAAATAAATGATAATATTCTAGTTTTTAATAATATTTTGCTAATAAAATTCATAAATGGAATAAAATTCCATTTTACAATTAAATTAGCATAAATTGTAAATAATTGTTAAAATCATTTATTAATATCATAAAATAATAAAATACTCATTTAACTTAAAAATAATAAATAAGTTTATTTTCAATATATATATTTCCAAAATTATCACTAGTTAACAATTAATTGAAAATAACTATAATTTTTTTTGTACCTTTATTAATAAAAAATAGTCTAAAACCGAATAATTAACAACAATTTCAATTAAAATCAAATAATTTACTAAATTCCAATAATTTTCTGGAATTTACTAATAATTAGCTAAGAATCGTAAATAATTCACAAAAAATATTTTAATGCTATTTATCATTCAAAAACTGTCCAAACATAATAATTAACAATAATTTCAACTAAAATATATAAATTACTCATTTATACTAATTTTTCCAAAAATTCAATTTTCACATAAACCTTAAAAAATGCATAATAAAAATTTTACACATAATTTTGATAAACTGCCTGTATGAAGTTTGATCTACATACAACAATGAATTTATTAAAAATATAAAAAATTTTCGACCCGGGAATGTCCGGAACAGTATGGTGAACAGTAACCCGAACCTGAAAAAATTCAAGATTTTCAGAAAAATAAATAAAAATCATCTTTATGTAGCTCACAATCTCTACAACAATTAATCTCAAAGCAATTATATCAAATAAAATCAAATTCATGCTCAAATTAACAAAAAAACTCAAAATATTAAAAATCAAATTATTAACAAACGAAATAGTTACTGGGGTCGAAACTCAAAACGGTTTGAAGATTTGAGAAGCCCGGAGGATGAGCTTCCAATAGAGACCAACATCGCCGGCTGAGGTGGCCAGAATCATTGCCGGCGAGCAAGAGAAAATCTGGCGAGAGAGAAGAAATCAAGAGGAAGTAGAGGAAAGAGAGGAGGTGTCACTGGTGGTTGGAGATGCTGCAGGAGGGTGTCTGGTGGTCGTCCGATGATGGCTGGAGCTGAGGGTGGTGGAAATTGGTGGTTGGCCGAAAAGAAAATGGAGGAAGGAAGAAGAAGAAGAAGAAAACATATTTTGTTTAATAGTAAACCCCGGTCTGGGTCTTCGAGGTCTGCTATTCCTTTCCTCTAATGACTAAATGTCAAACTTGTAGTTCTAATGTATATCTCTTTGTTATTTGCGATCTCTTTCTTAGGCTCTTTGACCCGGATCTACGTGTTTTCTCACGTAGGTCTCCATCTTAGAAGGAGAGTGGAATCCCTTGGCTATGAAAGAAGGCTAGGCTCCTAGAACCAGAGCTAATTAGATCTTCCCGGGTACACAGAAGACCAACTCAAAGTACAACGATCGAAAGTAAAACTCTAATTTTTATTATTTCCTCCAAAATACACACACACACACACATATATATATATATTTACACACTTAAAAATTTTAAAGTGTATTAAAATATACTAAATCAATGATATTAAAATAATATTCGACAAAATTTCAAGTTTAATTTTACTCATAATCAGATATCATAAATTAAATTAAATTAAATAATTATTAACACTGGAAATCCTAAAATTTAATTTTTATAATTTGTAAAATTCGGGTTATAACACATAAACACTTTTCCATAAATAATATTGTAATAAAACATTTTTGCAATTAGTCAAATATAACAACACTGTCAACATCATCAAAGCATAATACAATAAGTACATACTACTACTGCAATGTATAAAAAATACAAGGAGATGATAGTTTAAAATTTACATAAATCAGCCGATGAAGAAAGGGTCCAGCGAAGAGAACTACTATGAGAGGTTTGAAGAGAAGAATCCTGAAAAAAATAATTGAGGGGAATCAGACCTCACTGAGTGAATTATTATTATATATATACATGCAACATAAGGACACAGACACTCAAGCATCAATATAATAATATTTGTATATTTATATTTATTTAGTTTATATAAGCATTTCATGCAGATGCTCCAAAATATTTTCTTTCATATTAATACAACATATAAAAACAAGTGGAGAATTGAAGTAGAACCCTAATAATTTCGTAACCTCAACCATTGAACCTCACTGATCAATAGGCCTATTTGAATCCAAATAATATTTTTCTTATCCAATTTGACAGTGGACCGGCCCCGAGACTCTGAATGGTCAATCGAGCTACAACAGTCTCACTGTCAGCATGATTGACCCTGAGGCCCTGAAAGGTCAATCGAGCTCCCGCAGCTACACCACTCTCAACCACAAATCTCAATAATAAATTTTTAGTCAATTTACACATCAATCAATATATATAATCTAACATCTAGCGTACTGTTGCGCAACAGTCCTAGTGTAACCCACTAGTTAGCACGTTCTACGGCTATCCTCCAAAATATTATATCAAAAATAAAATATTGAAATCATATTAAAATATGAATGGCATCCAAATTACAAAAATAAATAATCACATTTATACATATGATAATATATATATATATATATATAATATGATAATAAGAATAATTAAAAATGAATGCAACATAGCATATTAAAACTCATATTTATTCAAAATATGGATGCCAATAATATTTTCTATATGCAATGCATACATATAATAATAACTCACAAGTGGAATGCGCTCCTCGATTCTGATTTGACTGACCTCGTCCTGGAGGCCTAGCTCTCGGTGCAGCTATAGGAAAATAATAATAAAAATAATTAGGATTAAAATCCTAACCTTATACATTCTATATTTCTAAGGAAAAACTCGATCTAGATACGACTCTAATAAAACTCAAAACTTAATACAACTCTGAGGTCATGTTTTATGAGAAATCTACTAAAAATTCAGCAGAGTCTCCTTTGTAAAACGGATATCTTTTTACTAAAAGTAAAGCCAATCCTGCATGCAAACACACTTCAAAATTATACACAATACCACATATTGAGTTCGGCCCCCGAACTCAAGATGTGGTATTGTGTATAATTTTGAAGTGTGTTTGCATGCCCGAACTCTACTTAATGCCCAACTAAGAACCAACACAACAACACATATGTAAAAATATATAATTTTCTCAAATCGTCAATATTTCATAGAAATTTAGTTAACTAATACAAATTTATTTATTTATGTAATAAAAATATAAAGAAAATTTATTTCCAAATAAATAATAAAATTCTAGTTTATAATTAATATTTCGTTAATGGAATCAAATTCCATTTTTACAATTAAATTAGCATCAATTAAAAATAACTATTTAAATCACCCAAAAATAACCTAAAAATAACAAAGGACTTATTTAAGCTTAAAAATAATAAATAGATTATTATTCATTTATCTTCCCAAAAATACTACTAATTAACTGAAAATTGGAAATTAATTATAAAAATTATTTTTATACTTCTAGTATTTAAAATCAGTTTAAAAGATAAAAAATAACCATATATTTAATTAAAATTCGATTAAATAATAACATACAATAATTTCTCTAAAAATACATATTATGTTTCAGGCAGTTTGGATTAAATTACTATTCATAGCAATTTGATTTCCATTTCCACTAGGAGTACTGCTTCGGATCCATATGCTAGTGAAAAAGGAGTGGCCCTTGTTGAAGTTATGATTGTTGTTCTGTGTCCTCATTATGCGTACGGTAGTCTATCTGCCCAATCACGATAAATCTGAGTCATTTTAAAGAAGATATTTTTTATGCTTTTGTTTGCAGCTTCGAGCGCTCCATTTGCTTATGGTTGGTAAGGTGAGGATTTTTGATGCTCCACCTTATAACTCCTTAGTAATTCCTTCACTTCCCCTTGGAACTGAACACCATTGTTTGAAACTATGTGATGGGGAATCCCATATTGGCAGAATAAGTTCTTTTTTATGAACTTTGCCACTTGTTTTAGCACCAGTTTTGCGTATGATTCTGGTTCGACCCACTTTGTGAAGTAGTCGATTGCTACCAGGATGAACCTGTGTCCGTTTGAGGCTTTTGGGTGAATTTCTCCGATTATGTCTGACCCCCATGCTGAGAAAGGCCACAGAGAACAGATAGAGTGTAGCTCTATTGAGGGAAGATGGCCGATGTCCCCATGAATTTAGCAATTGTGGCACCTTCTTATGAATATGATGCAGTCTTCCATCATCGTCATCCAAAAGAACCCTTGTCTCATTAGCTTTTTAGCTAGGATGGCGCCATTCATGTGCGGACCATAAACACACTCGTGTACTTCTTCTATTGCTCTATTAGATTCTGCCTCATCCAAACATCTGAGTTATGTCCCGTCTGAGGTTCTTCTCTATAATACACCCTAGTGTGATATGAATTTTGATGCAAGTTGCCGGATGACTGCCTTCTCTAGGTAAATTCTCTTCATAAGGTATTGTTGTATATCATAGAACCAGGGTTTGCTATCTACTTTTGCTTATGCTATTCTGAGGCATTTATGGCTAGGTTGCTCTGATTTCAGTAGGATTAGAGGCTTCATAGGCATTTTGGCCAGTCCTTCCCACACTGATGCTAAGGAAGCAAGTGCGTTTATGATTTGGTTATGGTTTCTAGGGAGATGGATTAATTTTCATTTCTAGAAAGATAAGGTGAGCTACTGCAAGTGGCTTAGATATGGCCTAAAGTGTTATTCTTTCAGTTCCCAGTCTTCTGTTGTTTGATTGATTACCAATATGGAATCCTAAATATTTCAACTTCTGTCACTCCTAGAGCTATCAAAGCTTCTATGCCACGTGCACATGCTTCATATTCTGCTTCATTGTTCATAACTCTGAATGCTAGCTTTTTAGCGATTGGCACCACTTTGCCTTCTAGTGTTAGGAGTATGATCTAGACTCCTGCTTCGAATTAGTTGATTGCTCCATCAAAATACATTCGCCATCCCTGCACGTTGATGGCCATGTTGAGGTCATCTGGGAAGTCTAGTTGAATTTCTTCTAAATCTGGAATCAGATTGAGGGCTAGGAAATCAACGAATGCTCTCCCTTTCACTATTTTCTTAGTTAGATATTGCGCATAAAATTCTGTAAGTAGAATAAGCCACTTGGTGAGTTTTCCCACTAGGGATGTATTTTTATAGAGATTCTTCATAGGATCCATTTTGTACACAACTTGAATTTTATATGATTAAAAGTAGTGTCTAAGCTTTTTCATTACCCATACCATTGCTGGAAACAACTGTTCAACTTGACTGTACTTTTCCTCATAAGGCAACATTTTCTTACTCAAGTAGTAGACTGCATGTTTTGCTTTTCCTTCTCCCTCGTGGGCTAGCATTGCACCGATTGCATTCCCTTCAATGGCAAAGTACAAGGTTAATGACAATCCAATATTAGGTGGTTTTAGAATCAGTGGATTGGCTAGGTAGTTTCTGATCTTGTCGAATGCTAGCTGACACTGTTCTTTCCATACGACTAGCTGATCTTTTCTGAGTAGCTTGAAGATGGGCTCATAAACTGCTGGTAACTTGGCGATGAACTTGCTTATGAACTGTAGCTTCCTTAGAAACGCTATGATTTCTTTCTCTATTTTTAGCATTGGCACTTCTATGATTGCTTTCGCTTTATCTAGGTCCAGTTCGATTCCATTCTGGCTGACAATGTATCCTAGCATCTTGCCTGAAGTTATCCCGAATACACACTTCTTGGGATTAAGCTTGAGGTTGTACTTTTTAACCCTTCTGAGGAATTTCTCAAGAGCAGCTGGGTGCCCTTCTCTAGTTTCCAACTTAACCATCATGACATCTATGTACACCTTGACTTCTTTGTGTATCATGTTATGAAACATAGTTGTTGCCATTCTTTGGTAGGTTGCACCTGCATTTTTCAGGCTGAAGGGCATTACCTTGTAACAATAAGTACCCCATTCTGTAATAAAGTACATCTTTGCTTTGTTGATGATGGCCATTAGAATCAAATTGTATTTAGAAAATCCATCCATGAAAGAATACATTGCACCGGAGGCTGCGTTGTCTATCAACACATCTATGTGAGGCAAAGGGAAGTCATCCTTTGGGCATGCTTTGTTTAAATCTCTATAGTCAACACAAATTATGACCCTTCCATCTTTCTTTGGCACTGGCATGACATTTGCTAACCACTCTGGATAGTCTACCACCTCTAAGGGCTCCGGCAGGCCCTAGACAACATCATGGGTGCTACCCACACATGTGGGTCTAATAACCATGCGTGTGAGTTAGACAGCCCACGCGTGTTGCTCAGGACCCATTTGTGTGGGTGGATCCTAGACCCACAAATTTTTAGCCTATAAAAGGCTTCTTTTTTATCATTTTCCTCATTTTCACTTTCTCTTCTCCTTCCTCCCTTAGGATTCTATGGGCTTTAGGCTTTCTCTACTTCAAATTTATACCCATACATGGAGACGAAGGTGGTTCATGGACATCCCTAATCTTAATATTCCTTTGGACGATTTGAGAGTTGACCAGGTAGGTCAAGCTGCAGGTGCTGCAGGTGCTGCTGCACTTCAGAAGCTGGTGCTTGCTCATCGCACACATCATGGAGTGACGAGGGGCCATAAGATTCCTCTCGTATCGAACTTGAGGGAGCATGTCTAGGTGCTTCATTGACAGCAGGTTAGAACCTCAAACTCAATTTTTTTTAAATGTTTCCTTCCTTTAATGTTATACATATTCCCCTGCATGATAGGATATAAGAAGTTAGTGCTTGCAAACTTAGGAATAAAATAGATTATTTAAGAACTTTAGTGTTTGTGATACTTCCCCTGCTACAATTAGCTCCTTTGCGCATTCAATGACACTTAAAGATTTATTTGCTTTTCTTAGGTTGCATGCTAGACTTGTTTGCCATATTTCCCGTCTTGATTATGTGATGTCGATTACCTGCAAATAACAAGTAAACTGTAGTTAGTGCTGATTTAAGTGGAAAAAAATTTATAAGTCATAATTCATGTTTTGCTGACTTCCCTTTTTAAAGCTTGGTGTTGGGGCCATTTTTCAAAATCCTGAGAGTCAATGATGAAAAAGCTAAAATGTCTCATTAGATAATCAATTTGATGAAGAGAACTGATATTTATACCTTTTCAAAATCCACTACATAACTAAAACCTTACCCGATCACCAATTACATCGTTTTAAAACCTAACCAAACCCCAATCAAACCTTAACCCAACAATTTTGGTATTGAAAAAGAGGTTTGAGAAGAATAATTAGAGAGAAGTTCACTCAAGTCATGTCTTCTAAACCAATAAATACAATCCTATGTAAGGCTTGTTTACAGTCTGTACTCTATAGTTTTCAGTCTAGTTTTGATTCTTGAAGCTTCAGTTTAACCTCTAAAAGCCCCAAGAACAAAAGTCAAACTTTGGTCAATGAAACTTTTTAGTGGTAAAACAGAGCTTCTGGAGTTGAATTTCAGTCTGAAACTATCTTTTAAAATTCTAGTGTGTAAGTGGATCCCATTTGGCAAAAAGTCAAAATTTTAACCTCTGGTAGTCAGACCGGGTCCCACAACTATGTGCCTCTCCTTGTCCTTATCCAAAAAGGGACACTTGTCAAAAAAGATGCTTTCGGAGTAAGGAATATTCCAAATTTAGAATATACTAGGACAAGTGTTAACTCTTTAAAGGGAGAGTATGTAATATGACCTAGTAACCTTGATTATTTAAGGGAATTTACAATAAATGTCATTAACCTCAAATGCTTATAAATAAAACTTTAAGGAAGCTTTTTGGGGGGGCTTTTTTCCAATTCTAAAAATTGGTAGATTCTAGCACAAAAATAAAACAAGATCTCTATTCAAAAAACCTTAGAAATTAGAGAAAATTTGGGAAAATAAGGGGAAAATATGCTGAAATTCCTTTAAACCGAATTTCTCTCTATTTTCTTCTCAAATCTCTCTTAATAATACTAAAATCAATCACCAAAATCATAAACTCAACTCCTGCAAATCAATTCCATACAAATCAGAATCAAATCCAAGCCTAAACCCACCTAAAAACACCCTTTTCCCTTTTTGTTCAATTTCAATTCTCTACAACTAATTAGTGTTTCTTTGTGATTTATTGCCCAAATTCTAAGGCTAAACACTTTCAAGAATATTATATTCATTGATTCTCCTTTTACTTCTAGGGTTTGGGGCATTAAAATCGAGTTTATAAGGCAATGGAGTGCAAGATCACACTGTTCTGACACAAACAATCAGTTTTGGCCAATGAACAACCAAAACGGCTGTTCATGGCTCAAAATTGGTTGTTAAGCCTCTCATACCGGTTGTTACAAGCCCCAAGTCTGGTAGTTCACTCCTCTGTACTCCAAATGACTCCAATTATGGTTTTTAAGGATTCATACTTGCTTGAGCATGATTCTAACCCTCCCCTAAGATCCTAGGATGATGGAATTAAAGTATTTTAACCTATTTTTATATTTTTAAATTATTTTACAATTATTTTCCTTTTATTTCTCAAAAACTCTTTTTTGAGTCCTTTCAAGTGTGATCCTTGATCTTGCTTTAGTTTGATGATTGTGATTGTGTTTGTTGATGTTTATGTGACCTTTAATTAAATGTTTTGTCAATTTTCTTTACTATTTCTGGTTAATTTTAGTGTGAATAAATGTTTAGAGTTTTGATTAGTGTGTATTGTGCTTGATTGTGCTAAATTGGACTTTGATTGTTGTTGCTGAGATATGAATATGTATAATTTATGTCTTAATTTAGGGTTTTTATCATTTGTGGGTCATTTTGGTTATGTTTTTCATCTTAGATCATCATTTATGCATCTTGTGGACTTTGTGTTGATTTAAAAGCATTAATGCCCATAGCTTATATTCTTGATGATTATTGCTATAATTTTGATACGAGTACTTCATTTATGTGTCTTTATTTCAATTTTAGAGTCTTGTGGGCCTTTATTTTCATATTTCATGCTTTGATTGAGTTCATTTTGTGTTAATTTGGATGTCAAGTATAGCTTTTAAAATGCTAATTTGTGCTTATTTAGTGTCTCTAACCTCATAAGAGTCTTATTTCTTGTCATTTTTATGTCTATTTAACATTTAATACTATTTTATTGTCACTACTAACCTTTTTCTCTATTCTTACATACTATTCTCTACTTCTCCCCTAATTTCTTTCGCATTATTGTATTTTTATGCATTCATGTGCTTTATGCATATCACTATCATGCGTGTGCTCATTTTTAGATCCTCTAGATGCATACTTGCATGCTTCCCGAATTTGCATCACTTTGCATGCTTCTCAAATTTGCATCAAGCATCATACTTTGCATGCACCTTGGATTAATTTTGTGCTTGCGTGAGCATGCATTGCATTAGCATCATCCATTGCATTATATATAACTCTTGTTATCAATCTCAAGCTATTAACTTCACTAACTTCTACTAACTTATTTCTAAACTTTATTTCCATTTATTATTTTAATTATTAATTTATGATTTATGTTGTTATATTTCAAATTATTATCTCAATCTCTACATTTAACTCTCATTTCTCTTTATTTTTATGCCTTATTTATGTTATTGTTATTATTGGTATTTTATTTGCAATCTCTACTCCTACTCCTTTATTTATTTGCTTTAATTTGTAATTTTGTTATTACATGCGCTTTTTGATATTATTTATGCTTTATCTTGTCAATTACATCAAGTTTTCCATTTATTTTTATTTTTCATTTGTTCTTTATTTGCTGACAGCAACCAAAAATAAATAAGAAAACAACCAAAAATAAACCAAAACTGTTTTTGTTCTTTTATTGGGTAAATAATCTTTTATTTTTCTTGTTAATAAAAAATGATATATTTTTCACTTATTTTTCAATTTCTTTTCAATAAATAAATCCTTTTTCATTTTCCCATATGGAATTATACATTTTCTTTAAGCATTTTCATAAATATTTTTCATTTTTCCATACTTTAATTACAACCATTTTGTTAATAAATATTGTGCTTTTATGTGATATTTGTGATGTTATTGTCTTAGTTGATAACAAAAATCATCCAAATGTAAGGACATGGATCACAATTTCCTTTGCTAATTAGTTTTCCAAATAAAATGATTGAATTATGTGATCAATAATTTATAATGTGGGAATGCCCATCCAAGGTACAAAGTTCACATTTTGAGGCCTAACTTGATGGAAACTTATATTGTGAATTAATGGTTCACATAGCTAATCAAATCATAATTTTAAATGCTTTTCTAAAAACCTTTTTATTTAGAATTTATTTTCAAATATTTTTCATTTATTTAGGCTTTTTAAGCTATTTTCTCTTGAAAATCTCAAAAATATCCATTTTAATTTTTTTAAAAAGCCAAATTCATTTTTAAGCATTTTATTACCTTTATTTTGGTTTTTAAAGTTATTTTCCTTCATTTTTTGAATAAGATGTTTTATTGCCCCGAAACTCAGAATATGGAGCAATCATTGAGAGGATATTCACAAAAAGTGTTAGCCATTCTCATCTTTCTTCTCTTTAATTTATTTTTATACTTCATTATTTAGCATGCATATATTTATTCATAACATGACTTTGCCATAATTGTCATGCCATCGGTAAATTGTTTTCCTTTTTTTTGCTTTCTTTGCATTTTACTTATTTGTATGTTTTATGCGATGCTTATATAATATTGCCATGACATATAGATTTACCATATTTTCACACTTTCTTAATTTTCATGTTTATAATTTTATGCTATGTTTATATCATGTGTGCCATGTTATATACATTAGTTTTGGCAAATGCCATGATCATGTATCATTTTATTATTATGTCATTTTACCATGTTCATGCATTATTTTATCATGCTCTTTTATGCTTGTGTGTATATATTGTGTGCATTTTCATGTAGAAGTTGATATATAATAGCATATAATTCTTGGAAGCACTATACATAAAGTAAGGTCGGTAATGCTATCCTATCATTCGGGTAGCATGGAGATGCCTTGAACAAAAGAGCCTAATCTAAATGACATCAGCATCCAAACTCAATGCTTTATTTAATGGCTGAATGCGGTTCCATGCTAGGGATCCGAGTTTGCTAAAGTCTCCAAAATGGATAATTTCTCTGGTGATACCAAGTGGTGACTCCTTTTTTCTCCTGTTTGATTGAAGGGGTATAAATGCAT
This sequence comes from Mallotus repandus, assembly GCA_949671775.1. NCBI lineage: Eukaryota > Viridiplantae > Streptophyta > Magnoliopsida > Malpighiales > Euphorbiaceae > Mallotus > Mallotus repandus. The sequence goes on along the minus strand of CATIWM010024702.1, from coordinate 4,080 downwards.
ATATGCCATCCCTAAGCTCTTTTAGTATTCTCCTCACTACCCTCTATTTTCCTATAATAAGGAAAAAGGGTCTATGATCCAAAGAGTGCTGAGTCGGTCCCACTGGCAACAACACCTGGTGACCCACTTGGTTCTACCCGGTAGCTTCACTATAGCTAAGAAGCTCTATCAGAAGCTGACTACAGCGGTACGAGATTGAGTACGTGATCTCAGCTTCGATGGCATCTTGGACGATCTACTAGAAGGACTAGAGAAATTAAAGACTCGATAGGCAGTTATGACTACCTTGGTCGAGTGATTGTCAGACTGTACGCACACCTTCTACTTCCAGTTCAGGGAGATAACGATCACGCCCCTTGACTTTACTACTATTACAGGGTTCACCTTTGCTGGTTAGTGAATCCCTTTTGACATCCCGGAGGACCTTACAGGGTTATGCTGTGATCTGTTAGGTTGCCCCCTCAAATTCAGAGTTGATCGAGGCGGTCTGATTTCATATAATAGGTTGTGGCATACTTGTGATGGTGCTACTGGGGATGGCACTTTCGGCATCAAGACACGTGCTTGATGCTTCAATTTCTATCTGATTAGCATGATGGTGTTCCCAAATGCAAACAACACCAACAACTCTTGGTTACCTGCTTGCCCCCAGTTTGCTATAAAATTCGGCTTCTACCCGCTTTATTAAGTAGTTAATTGTAACTAAAATGTATCTATATCCACTTGAGGCTGTAGGATGAATTTCTCCTATGATGTTGAGTCCCCAAACTAAAAATGGCTAAGGAGAGGACATGGTATGCAATTCAAAGTGAGGCAAATGGCTGATGTCCCCATAAATCTGACACTTGTGACATCTCTTGGTAAATTTAACATAATCCTCAACCATTGTCATCTAGAAGAACCCTTGTCTTATTATCTTCTTTACTAGCATTGTTTCATTCATATGCAAACCATAAATTCCTTCATGAACATCTGCCATCACTTTCCTTGCTTCATTCTTGTCCAAACAACACAATTGCATCCCGTATGAAGTTCTATTGTATAGGATACGTTAGTGGAAGGTGAATTTTGCTAATAGCTTTCTGATGACTGTCTTATCTTTCTCACTTGAATCTGTTGGGTATTTATGCTTGTCTAAATACTACTAAATGTCATAAAACTAAGGTTTCTGATCCACTTTCACTTCTATTACCCTTAAGTTCTTGTAACACAACTGACTTGATTTTAGTAACACCAAAGGCTTCATAGGCATGGTTGTCAGTCCATTCCAAACTGATGCTAGCCATGCTAAGGCGTCCGCCATCTAATTGTGGTTTCTTGGTAAATGAATAAATTTACATTTATGAAATGACAGTCCTAACAGCTGTAAGTGCTCTAGATACGGTTTTAAATATGACTTTTTCATATCCCATTCATCGGTAGCTTGATTGATTACCAGTATTGAGTCACCCAATATTTCAACTTTTGTGACTTTCAGAGCCATCAACGCTTCCATCCCCATCACATATGCTTCATATTCTGCTTCATTATTCATAAACCAAAATGTTAGCTTCTTTGCTATGGGAATTACTTCATTCTCTGGGGTTAATAAAATTACTCCTATTCCTACTCTGAACTAGTTTACTGCTCCATTAAAGTACATGCGCCATCCTTGAACTTCATTTGCTGCAGTGAGGTCATTTGGGAATTCGAGTTCTATCTCTTTATCATATGAAGTAGGGTTCAGTGCTAGGAACTTAGCCACTACTCTTCCTTTAACTGTCTTCTTAATCAGATACTTAACATCAAATTCTATCAGTAACAGTAGACACTTGGCTAGTTTCCTAACCAGTGAAGGTGCTTTAAATAGATGTCTCATTGAATCTAACTTTGAGACTGCTTGGATATTATAAGATTGAAAGTAGTGCCTCAGCTTCTTCATAGCCTAAACCATTGCTAAACATATCTACTCAACCTAACTGTACTTTTTTTCATAAGGCAACATCTTCTTGCTTAGGTATAAAATTGTGTGTTCAGCTTGTGCTTTTCCTTCTTGAGATAGTATAGCTCTTATCATGCTCTGTTCAATTACTCAATACATGATTAAGGACTTTCCCATTTTTGGGGGTCTCAGAATTGCTGGATTCATAAGATAGTCCTTAATTCTAGCAAATGCAATTTTACATTATTCATTCCAAACTACAGGCTGATATTTTCTAAGCAACTTGAATATCAGTTCACATACTTCTGTCAGTCTGGCTATGAATTTGTTGATGAACTGTAACTTTCCCAAGAATCCTCGAATTTTGTTTTTGGTCTTCGACGTCGGCCTTTCACGGATTGCTTTCACTTTGTTCGAATCAACTTAAATTCCTCTTTGACGAACTATATGTCCCCACATCTTCCTTGAAATTACCCTAAACACACACTTCTTAGGATTCAACGTCAGATTGTACTTGTCTACCCGTTGTATGAACTTCTCCAATGCGGCTAGATGCTCTTCCCGAGTCTCCGACATTATCATCATATCATCAACATAAACTTCTACCTCTTTATGTAACATATTATGAAACATTACTATAGCATGCTCTAATAGGTTGGACCTGCATTCTTTAAACCGAAGGGCATTACTCTCTAACAATACATTTCCCATTCAGTTATAAAGGCAGTTTTAGCTTTGTCGATGATTTCCATGAGGATTTGGTTGTATCCTGAAAATCCATCCATAAAGGAGTACATACCACATGCGGCAGCATTATAAATTAGAACATCTATGTGGGGCAGAGGAAAATTGTCTTTCGAACATGCTTTGTTGAGATCTCTATAATCTACAAAAATCCTAACTTTCCCATCCTTTTTAGGTACTGAAACCACGTTAGCCAACCATTATAGATATATAAGCACCCAATTTTGGGATGATTTGAGTTTGGATGCGTTAGAGGACCCGATGATGAAAATTAACTATGAAATTAGATTTATTATATTTGACTTATTGGTTTTTGTACTAAATTGTAAATTATTTTTAGGACATATTTTAAATTTTATTTTAATTATTTCCTTTTTAAATAAATTTCTAAAAAAATCAAAGAAAAAAAAAAGGAAAAAAATTTCAAAAAAAACACAAACTACAAAATTTTCAAAAAAAAAGTTGGCAGAATAGGCCAAAAGGCCCATTTAACTTCACAAAATTTGTTTGGCCGAATAAATTTCAAATTGGCCAAAGTGGCCATTCTCTTCAAATATTTTGATCGAAAATATAGATTTTCGATCGAAAATCTATATTTTCGGTCGGAAATATGAATTGATGATGTTCCCACAGTTTTTTTAATTATTTAATTTAATTTTTGATTGATTGTTATTTGATTTATTTGATAAATAGGTATTTATCAGATAAATAATAAAAAAAATTATTTTTATCCTGAACTTTATGTAGGGTTCCAAGGTGTTTTATTTATAAATACAACTTTTCTTTCACAAAGGGAGGAGACTCCTGAGGGTTTTATTCTTTTCTCTACTCTTTCTGATTTTTAGGTGAACCAACTTCTTCTTTATTTTTTTACATACTTTTTAGTTCTTTACCATCAAACAGATTAAATAAAACTAAAAAAACTTACAGACAACAAAAGCCAAAGGCTTCCATCAACGGTGATCATCCTTCTGAGGGAAATTAATACTGCATCTTATTCTCATCTTCATCTTCCTTTTTATTTTGATTTTAATTTTAGTAGTTTATTTTATTTGATTATTTTTATTTTTCATGATTTGGGGGGTGGGTGGGTGGGAAGTGTGTTGACATGAACAAACTGTGACAAGAAAGCCAATTCAAATTTCAAAAAGTTGAAGACAAAAGAATTTTCAAAATAAAAAATAATAATTTTCATTGTTGTATTTCTAATTGGAATTCCAATCAGAAGTTCGTGAGCCTAATTTCTTAATTTCATTTCATTTTTTTTTTCTGTTTGTTGTTATTAGCTTTAGGTTTTTTTTATTTATTATTTATGTTTATTTTGTTCTTTGTTCTGTTTGTTGTTATTAGCTTTAGGGTTTGTTTATTTATTATTTATGATTGTTTAGTTCTTTGTTTTATTTATTAGGCTTAGT
>CATIWM010024670.1:0-32652 GCA_949671775.1 Mallotus repandus | reverse complement strand
TTAAAAGTTCAGTTTTACCATCAATTTTCATGTGGTTTCTTGCACAAGAGAAATAATATATGAAGAATAGTATATATGCTATATAGAATTCATATATATATGTGTACATACACAATGCTTTGGAAATCTGAACCAAAGATTAATATTATACATAAATATATATTTACAAGAATTTTTATGGATAGAAATGGTGTAATGAAGTGAGTATAGTTGAAGATTGGCATCTAATTCCTAGCAAAGATCATGCATGCACTAATGTTTATTATTATTATACGTGGGACGGTGAGCTTAAGCTTATGAAAGGAATTGAAAACTTGTCAAGATTGGATTGCTGGAAGCATTAGCATATATCTAGATATCTTCTATCATCCATTGGCTAATGGATCTTTGATTTTTTTTTTCCTTTATGCTTTGTTTCTTTTTTTTTTTTTTTTCCTTTTGGGATGTAAATATATGTATAGTCACATGGAATCAAGGAGTGAAGAGTGATGGATGTTCTCTATTGGCAAATTAAAAAAGGTTGGGAGTGAAATCTGCATAATTTTTGTACGTACTTGATATTGGATAAAAAATATACTTTATAAATTGCTAATAAATTTATTATATGTGAAATTGTACCTATATTTGATTCTACTTTTATATATAATAAAACTCGTATTCACTAAAATTTAATTATCCTATTTTTTTAAAGAAGAATCTATATTATTTTTCTTCTCCTTAACAATTTTTTTTTTAAAAAAAAACTACTGATTTTTTAAGGATTCAAAGAAGTTGAATTTGAATTTTTCCAATATTCATTCAGTGAAATAAATCATTGGTAAATTTTAGATGATCATTTTAAAAAGACATACCATGAAGTCATTAAAAAAAAATTCAATATATAGTTGTTAATAATTGCCAAGGTGCGAGCACAAGTTAAAAAATTCGGAGATTTTAAATCTCCGAATCATATCATATCTCGGGAATTTTAAAAATAAAATCTTCAATATCAGTATCTAATTTAAAAATCTCCATACTGGTATCATCGAATTTTTTGAGACAGTTCGGTATGGAGATTCGGTTCTATTGGAACGGATCGGTATGATATGATCCAAAATGAAAATTTAGAAATTTATGTAACAGACAAATTTATATTATTAATTAAAATTATATTTATTATCCACAAATCAAAACGATATAGTTTTGGATAAAAATATGTCATTTTGGTTAGTATATATATATATATATATATATATATATATATATACACATTAATAATAATAATTTTAATAGGATTATTTACCTTATTATTTATAAATAATATCAATAAGATTAAATTACTTAATAACAATAATAATTAATAAATTATTAAATATAATAATATCAATATATTTTAATTAATAAAAATAATCTATCTTCTCTTATTTTTGACTGTAAGATCACTACTTACTTTAACCAAAATGACGTAGTTTCAGGCAAAATTACATTGTTTTGGTTAACTATAATATATGTCTCTATATTATTATCTAGCGAAATGATAATTATAATAATAGTAGTAGTAGTAGTAGTAGTAACACCGGTACTAGTACTAGTAGTAACAATGATAATACTATTAATAATAATAAAATTAATAAAAATATTTTGCTAACAATTTATTTATTATATTTTAATCACAAAACAAATTAATTTTTATCATATATTATTATACATATGTATATTACTTGACAATATAATTAAAAGTATATAATTAAGTTACTACTTTATACTATTTATTAATGTATATATATTACTTATTAAATTAATATTTGGTATTATATTCGGTTTTCGGTTTAGTTCAGTACGGTTCTCAGTTCAGTTTTTTATAAATATCCAGTACCATACTAAATTAGTCATAAAATTTAGTTCAATTTTGTTCTGAATTAAAATTATTCGGTTCAGTAAGATTTTAATATTTTTTGGTTTAAAATTTCGGTTTAATTCGGTACTTTCTTTATCTCGTACTCAGTCCTGAGTACTAATAACTGTTTAATTAGCTGATAGAGATTATTTTCGTTTAAATGACGTTTTAAATTCAAGTTATGATATGCATATATACAAAACAAGATCATAATTAGAATGCTAATAATAATTTGAACGTGAATAAAAAAAAATCTTCAAAAAGAAATTAGGTAATGTATCATTTCCTTTTAAATAAAAAAAAAAAACAAGTGAACAATTGAGAATAAAAAATGTAGAAAAGTAAAAAATAAAAAGCTAGAGTGGAAAAAAAATTGAACGGCATTGACTATTGTGGATTGGAGACTGATGATTGATAAATAAGAATAGGATATATAATATATACATGTACAAGTGTTTCATTTGTTGGGTTTATATCAGATATTGATCATTGGACATATAGAAATGTGGGGTCAGACATTTGCAGAGACAGCAACACGAGCAAAGAATTTTCATGTTGATGATGAGAAATGTCAGATGATAATGTTTATTAGCATAGGCGTAAGAGATTGAGCGAGTGAGGTGGGTAGCATAGCAGCTACTTAGGCGCACCCAAAAACAATGCTATCCGAATCAGACCATCATTTTCATGTCTTGTAATTGGTTCACCACACATTCATCTAAAGTCTTCATTTCATGGGCTCTTCTATTTATATCTCTTCTTTAATTATTTCTTACTTTAATTTCATTTCATTTAAATCTTTAATTTATTATTTTTATACTTGTTGATTTTACGTTTTTTTGTTCTTGGAAAGGTCACAGGCCAATATGAGAAAACGCTTGTCCCCATTTCATTTTTTCTTAAAAAAAAAAAAAAAATCTATGCATGCATTGAGTATATATATATTAGAAGTTAAATTTGATCTATCTCCATCAAAACATTTTGTGTCATGCCTTTTACCAAACTGTGATCATATAAAAAACAAAAAAAAAATAACTTTTTAACTTTTTTATTTTTAATTTTTTTATAGTACTATCCGAATCGATTAAATTCTATTAAATATCATATACCAATGGTCAATTAGACAAAAAAAACTCAAAGGGTATATGTTTGAGAGATTTTTTTCCTTTTTTTTTTTAAAAAAAAAGGCATGAACAACAAAAATATTGGGCGGATCTTTGAGTCAGCCACTGAGCCTCCTGAGGCTGGACGATGTCAATTTTCCACAATCTTTCAAATTGTTGATGGTACAATGCATGTCCTGCAATAAGTTTTTTTTTTAAAAAAAAAAAAAAAAAACAGGTTAATTTCTAGCAAAATGGAGTCTGTAGTTTTGGGGCATTTCAGCTTTCTCGTGTCGACAAGTTGTGGGTGGAAGAGCAGCTGAGAGTAGTGGCACTACTAACAAAAGAATAATGGAACATAGAACCTTCTGCATTATTTAATAAAGCACCAGTACTTTGAGTACTCAGTTTAGACTTTAGATCATATATACCAGTACAATGCTATAATCCACTTTAATTATTATTACTTTTTAAAGAAATTCGTAAGTAAATACTGTTTAAGATCGAATCAAATTTAGAATTTGGAAGATGAGAATTTGATCTTCATCGTCAGCATGTGCAAAAATATAGATTTCTACTGCATTTAGCACATTTCTTTTCTTTTTTCTTACTCGATTGAAATGGTTTAATTTTTCACCATAAATTTTAAATTTTATCTAATGAAGAAAAAGAAATTTAAATACTGTTTCTGTTAATTTGTATGTACTTATAAAAATATTAATTTAATAATTTAACTCTAAATAAATATATATTGGTCTGATTGATAAGAATGTTAAATCTGTTTTGGTTGCTAATTAAAATTTAATATTTGTGAATAACACACAAGAAATTATTAAAAAATTAATCTAACAAAATAATATGATTGATCAATGGTAAATTTGGATCTTTATAAATTGAATTTTTTTGTGAGTTTTTTTTTACAAAGAACAAAATCGTGCGATTCGTGAGTAAAGTTCAAATCAAAGAGAAAAAAAAATTCACAAACTAAACCTAACATATAACGAATATGGGCTATCATCGTCAATTAATCATGCAATTCACACGTTCAATCTGTCATATGACGAATATGGGCTAACATCATCAGTAACGTTGTCTGTGGATACGTCGTAATATTCTCTACCCAAAGCTCTTCATTTAGAGTGTCAATACCTCGCAGTTAAGGACTCTAACGATAAAAATTTCACATCAATTAGGAGATTGGAAATCTAGATCATCATAAAGCTTTGTCTTTCTCTATTAGATTTCTTTTTTCCATTAAAAAAATGGTACGATTTGTGAGTTAGACTCAAATTAAAGTGGATAATTCCAATAGAATATCTAATAATATGATAAGTTAGTTATAATAATATATTGAGAAACACAATTACCATGCAAGTAAATGCCGTATTATATTAATATGGCTTATCCTAATAACTTATTAAATAAATTATATTTTTTAGTAATACGGAAACCGCGTATGTAAAGTTATGTTTGGCATCTAATTCTTATTTCAATTCAAGTTCATAAATAAATATCTATTACATGCAAAGATTCTATAATGGAATATCGCATCAATATATAATCTTATTAAGGAAAATATGTAAGAAAATAATTGGGTAATTTATTCGATTTGATCTTGTTATGTGCACTAATCGGAGTAACAGATAGAAATGTGACTCAATTTTCATGGCATTTTTAGCTTTGTTTCATGAGTGGGTGGCTCTACGAATAGATTCATGAAAGGAAGAAAGATTGATATGTGATCGATGGGATAGAAATTATTAATGTTTATTATAAGAAAATATGATGGAATGTTTTATAAACAACTGAAATTATTTTAAAGTAGATGATGTAATTCAAGTTTCACCAAAAACCAATTTCCTTTCTTAATATTAAAAATAATTAAATTGAACACTAACATCTGGTGGTTTAAGCGGCAAAAAATTTAAATTCATCTAAGTAAAATCTCTAATTCGAGTTATATATATATATATAAAGAATATATGCTTAAAAAGAGTTTTATCTCTTTACGAGTTTAATTCTTATATGTATAAAAAACATGTTCCGAAATTTAAAAAAAAAAAATTATATGTCTCTTAATGGATAGTGGTGATAGAAATTATTAACATTATTTATTTGTTTTCAAATTAGTGGAAATCTGGCTGGTCTAATTAAAACCAAGGTTTGTGTGCTTAGACAAAATAAGCCAATCATCTGTGACTTAAAATAATCTTGGTAAACTAATAATCTCGACTCCACAAATCTGCCCTTAATCTCAAACATAAATAATTGCAACAAAAAAGAAAGTAAAAAACTCCCTTGTAACTTGTCCCAAATGACAAAGTTTTGCCCCATATGAACTTTTTAAGTGTGTGCTTTATTAATGGAACGCTATATAGTGTTTGCTTTTTTTTTTTTTCATATGATTTTTTTCCAAAATAAATATTTTACATATTAAATTATAAGAATTACATTAACAATAGTTGAAATTAGTTAATTGACAATGACTTTTTACATTCAAATAATATTTTAAGTTGGATCCATAATATATATATAGTAGTGTTAAATTAATTAACTAACATATGATTACCGGTAAAAAATCAAATGCAAACCCATAAATAATATTTTATTTATCATTAGTAGAATTTAAAGTCATAATTTTTAGTCACAAAATTAATAGAGTTTTTGCAAACTCATCCACGCCTCAGTAGCTTCATTTCGAATGCCATACTTTTTTTTTTCCATACTTTGTTAAATGAAATGTATGCATAAATGGACCCACCCTGGCAATGCAAATCCATTTTAAAATTCTCCAACACTTTCAAAAATCTACATAAGAGGACATGTTGGTCGAAGAGTAGTCATCAACATCCGGTGGCTGAGTTTGGTCAATTTCCGGCGAATCTTGGCCACTATTACGTTTCAAGTGGAGGAGGGCATAATACGTAGAGCATAGTATAAATAGTATATGTGTTAGAATGATGCTGTCTGGCACACATCAATCACTCGATATTCCTTTATTTCTCGTCCTCCATGTATATATTGTAACCTTTGGCTACAACTGAAACACACTCACAAGATTAGCTTGCTTAGCTACTAGTGCTACTAGTGCCTGCTCAAGTTCATCTTGAAAAACCAAAAAAAAAAAAAAAACCATTAACAAGAAGAAGAAACAATGGTGAAGTTTTCCAGGCAATTTGAAGGGCAGCTTGTTCCTGAATGGAAAGAGGCTTTTGTTGATTATTGGCAACTCAAGAAAGATCTCAAGAATTTTCATTTTCTTAACACTAACAACACTAACCCTTCTAAGCAAAACCACCAACATGCTTCTTTTTTGTCTTCTCTTAAGAAGTACTCTCCGTTTACTCATCAACATAGAGAACATGGAGCCATTCAAGTATGCATGCATGCACGCACTTCCCTTTTAGCTACATATCTATATTTTAAACTTATTGTTTGATGCTTTCTGTGAAACTAATGTAATGATGTTTCTGGTGTGTCAATAGGTTCACAGAAAACTCGCATCTTCTGCGAGTAAAGGTGATATGTATGAGACTGAACTTCTTGAGCAATTTGAGGATATTGATGCTGTCAAAGAGTTCTTTGCATGTTTGGACCTTCAACTTAACAAAGTGAACCAATTCTACAAAACTAAAGAGAAAGAGTTCCTGGAAAGAGGGGATTCTTTGAAGAATCAAATGAGTATTCTTATTGAACTGAAAACTGAATTCAACACACAGCGAGGCAAAGGAGCTTCTGCTCAGGATTCTAAAGAGGATCCTTCCATATCTTGCACAATTTCCTGTGGTATAGTGACATGCTTACACACTAGCTCCCACCCATTTCAATCTTTGACTTATCAGAATTAATATTGATCATTTACATAACTTGAACATGAATACCATATATAAGCGTGTCACATTTTCTTGTCTTCACTTAAATGCATAAATAAGAGCTAAGAATAGATTTAGCTTCAGGTGTCGTAATCTGTAATCCACACGGGCAAGAAAGGTTTTAGCTAAAAAAACCTCCTGAGGCATCAAAATTAATCTGTGAGACTGTGAAAGATTCAAAAAAATTGTAGCAGCATAACAAAATAGGATATTACTATTACAGGTCTTTGTTTTTTTTTCCTGCATATCTTGTTTATGAAGTTGACATCATTTATTTTTGTGAGAAACAGAGGAGGATTCTGTCAGGGACAGAGCAGAAGAAAAGCAAATGGTGCAAGAAACTAACACAGAAGATATGGGAAGAAATGAAGAGATAGATTCACCAAGATCAGAAGAGATGGGAAGATCAATGAGAATAAAAAGACAGGACAGCAAGTTGAGATCACTCTCTGGAAGAGTGTTCAACTTTCAGGGAAAAAATTTGAAGATCAATGTTCCTCTAACAACACCTTCCCGCACAGTTTCTGCAATTGGCTATCTACTGTGGGAAGATTTAGTTAACCAGAACTCTAAGAAATGTAACCCAGAAGGAAGCAGACTGCATATCAATAAAGCAAAATTGCATCATGCAGAAAAGATGATTAAGGGTGCTTTGATTGAGCTCTATAAAGGGTTGGGTTATCTCAAGACTTACAGGTAATTAATGATCATAAAGAAAAATATTCAATTACTTGCATTGTTGAAGTTTGAGTGTTTTGGAGTAGTGGAAGCTTACTCTTGTTTATAATCAAATATTATCACTTTTCAGGAACTTGAACATGCTTGCGTTTATAAAGATTTTGAAGAAGTTTGATAAAGTAAGCGTATAGGTCACTTCGTTGTGTGTGCACTTTTTTACACTCTTTATCAAAGTGCCTGCGTTATTAATGTTCTTAACATTCTGATCTTTAGGTTACAGGAAAACAAGTTCTTCCAATCTATCTAAAAGTTGTTGAAAGCACCTACTTCAACAGCTCAGACAAGGTAACTAGTTACTGAATCCTAAAATCCACTATGAAAAATATCTGGTGCCACAGAGATGTTAAGGTGAAAAAAAGAAGAAGAAAAATCTGCATAAAAATTATTAGATGTTTTCCACTAGCTCTGCAGACATTGTCAAGTGGGTATTGATCCTTTGGTTCATGCTTGCACCACATATCTATAATATTTGAACTTGGATATGCTTGTCTTCAACTTTAAAATTTTTGTTTTTGGACATGGAAGTCAGTTAAAAAGTTGCTTATCAGTCTTTTTTTTTTTTTTTGAGAAATGTTGCTTATCAGTCTTAAAAATGACAGGTAATGAATTTAGGAGATGAAGTAGAAGAGCTATTTATTAAACATTTTGCTGAGGAGGACAAAAGAAAAGCAATGAAATATCTTAAACCTCAACAACACAAGGAATCGCACAGTGTAACCTTCTTCATTGGTAAGTTTCATATTAATGTTAGAGAAGATAATTTATTTATTTATTTTTATTAAGTGGGTTTGTTAAAAAATAAAATAAAATCAATCAATCATTTTTATGGAAAGTTTTGATCTTTGGTTGAGAAAAAATTATGAGATTTAAAGAAACAAAAGAATGGTCAATGGACCCATTAGGCCACTACGGGAATTCAAATGAAGGACAGTGCTAGTTGCCTGGTTCACTTTTATAATTGGTGGATGATGAAGCACAGGTCCCATGCCACACACCCATTAACATGCTATGATATAAAAACAGATTCGTACAAGGATTGAATATTGAAAATTACTGTTATCAAATAAAAGACAACATTAGCTTCCTTCATGTCATGCAAGGCACTTTTTAAAAAGTGTGAACTGCCTGTGGCCACGACATTACATTTTATATTGGACATTTTGTCAAATTTCTTTGCCAGGATACCAAGATATATAATTTCATGTTAATTATAGTGACATTTTATTAATAGATTAATATTGTTAATTAACCTTACATTTTTTACCATTATCAGGATTATTCACTGGATGCTTCATTGCTCTTCTTGCTGGATATGTTATAATGGCTCATATTACTGGGATGTATAGGAGGCAGCCTGACACAGTTTACATGGAAACTGTTTATCCTGTGCTGAGGCAAGTTTTTGTTAATGAATTTGCTATTAATTAACATGAGATTTGAAGATTCTTATGCTGATAAAAGGAAATTTGACAATTTGCAGCATGTTCAGCCTCATGTTCCTACATTTCTTTCTGTATGGTTGCAACATTTTCATGTGGAGAAAGACTAGGATTAACTACAGTTTCATTTTTGAATTAGCCCCAACAAAGGAGCTTAAGTACAGAGATGTATTCTTGATATGTACCGTATCGATGACTGCTGTAGTAGGAATCATGTTTATTCATTTATCACTTCTTACAAAAGGGTATTCGTACTCTGAAGTTCAAGCAATTCCGGGTTTTCTCTTATTGGTAATTTCTACAGAAAACCTGATGCACTTAAAACAGTTTAGTTCTTGGTTATTGTTGGACTAACAGTTTTTACTTCTTTATATGCAGATGTTCCTGTCACTGCTCTTTTGCCCTTTCAACATATGCTACCGGTCCAGTCGTTACCGTTTCCTTTGTGTGATTAGGAACATAATTCTGTCGCCTCTTTATAAGGTAACAACAACAAAAAGTTCCAGAATCTATTTCATTTGACAGATTCATAAGGTTATCAACTAAAAATCATCTGCTGAACTGCATACAACAATTGTTTCTGCAGGTTGTGATGCTTGATTTTTTCATGGCTGATCAACTTTGTAGTCAGGTAGGTTTGGTTTCTGATAGTATAAAGTGGGAATTATTTTTTTTGGCTCGCTGATACGCTATTTGCTTTACTGATAACATGTTTTACTGAACAGGTGCCAATGCTTAGAAACCTGGAATATGTGGCGTGCTACTTCATAACTGGAAGCTTCAAAACTCAGGATTATGGCTACTGCATGAGGGCAAAGCACTACCGCGATCTTGCTTATGCAGTGTCCTTTCTGCCATACTACTGGAGAGCTATGCAGGTATATAACTGTACTCTACTTTCTCACAATAATTATACATGGCCACATACAGATAAATCTTCATTGCTTATAATGATTAACAAGTTTCAGTGATTTAAGCATTTCAATTAATTGGGTGTGCAGTGCGCAAGGCGCTGGTTCGATGAAGGACAGACAAGTCACCTTGTCAATCTAGGCAAATATGTATCAGCAATGTTAGCAGCAGGAGCAAAAGTAGCATACGAAAGAGAAAAGCATGTGGGATGGCTATGTCTTGTTGTGGTTATGTCAAGTGCTGCAACAGTTTACCAATTGTATTGGGACTTTGTAAAGGATTGGGGTTTGCTTCAAGTGAATTCCAAGAATCCTTGGCTAAGGAATGAATTAATGCTTCGTCGAAAGTTCATTTACTACATCTCAATGGTATAATATTATGTCCTCACTCCAGTCCACTCCTCTCCTTTTCATTAAAGCAACATGGACAGGAATTTAATTTCAATCCATTCCATTCCATTCCAAGCCGATTATACACTATCCTGTATATTACCACCTACCAGGTTCTTCTGTTCTCTGATAAGACGAAATCAACTTGCCAATTTCAATTGTTAGATTATCAGGATAAGATGTCAGAATGAGTATAATGAACATATTCCCATGAAAAAAGCTTTGGTCATAGGCATTTTCCAACATAGAGTAAGATTCGCACCCATCAGAGCTGGCTGGCCTGTAATGCAAAAACAAGAGCACAGAATTAGATGTTGTCTGAAATTAAGTACACATCACTAATGCACAAATCATTTCAGTTTCAAAGTAAAATTCTGAACACGTGTGGGTGTTTCCTGCAGGCTTTGAACCTTGTCCTGAGGCTTGCTTGGTTACAGACAGTTGTCCACTCAAGTTTTGAAAATGTTGATTACAGAGTAACTGGACTAGTTTTGGCTGCCCTTGAAGTGATTAGACGAGGACTGTGGAACTTTTACAGGTAAAAAAAAAAATATTCTGTCAGTTTTTTTTATTATTTTCTTTCAAATCAGTTATTTTCATATATTTCACTTTCATCAGGTTTAGTGATAGTGACTAAATGGGGAATTGTTTCAATGGTCCAGGTTGGAGAATGAGCATCTAAATAATGCTGGCCATTTTAGAGCAGTTAAAACAGTACCACTTCCTTTTCATGAAGTGGATGAAGAAGACTGACGCCCCATTGGCAGCAGCAGTTGATAAATTACAGAATTTGATTCGCCATTTCGATTCAACCAAAAAAATTTCCCTGTGTACTTGCACAAGTTGTTGTAACAAAGAATACATCAACTTCATCACTATTGTATCAAGGATAATGGGAAAAAGACAAATGGTTCATACTTGTATACAAAAATTTTCTTCAATGATAAAGAAGACCATTAGTTGATGCCTTCTTTGCGAATATATTTTGCTTGCTCTCTTCCTTATAAATTGACTCTGAATCAGAACAGAGCATAAAAGCAAAAAAAAAAAAAAATGTTTACAAATGATCAAAAAGTTGCAATATCAGTAGATTCTGCAAATCCATAAAAGAGCTGAGATTCTATTATCAGAATATGCTCAACAATTGGAGAAAGTGCAAAACCTGAAACTGCAATAAAATAAAATAAAACTTAAATAATACTCAAAAATTGAAGTAAAAATAGGTCATATATAAATAATATAACCTTGATTTTTTTTAAAAAGTAACACAAGTTGAGGTCAGACACCAAATGGCAGCTCCTGCTTACACTCTCCGCAATTTCTCTCCTGCCACAATCGCTATCTCTGATTCCACGCTCAAACCCATCAATACCCTTTTCTGTAATAGCTTCTTCAAACCCATTCCAATATCAAAGACGCACCCTTTATCGTCATCGTCATTCCCCAGGTCATTTAGCCAAAACCCTACAAAAAAATTTCACTTTTAATGTTTGAATTCTGACAATAACACTGTAATTGACTTGCTTTTTTTTTTTTTTTCATGTTGTGGGTTTTTACAGGCTGAGAACCTGCCAAAGAAAGACTATTTCTTTATCAGAAAAACGCTCACATCGGTTAGTGATTTCAGTTTCTGGGTTAGTGGATGGCAATTCTGATACACACCCAGAAGCAGAATCTACTGATTCCAATGTGGTATTTTTTTTTTCTTTTTTTTAAATTTTCAGCTTAATTAGTTGTTGATGCTACTTATTAATACTTGGTTTTGGTTTTTTTTTTTTTGGTTGTGGGTTCAGATTCCTCCAATTTTTTAGTTTTTTTCCTCCAATTTTTTTAATTTTTTAGATACCTCCAATGTTTTTTGTTAGAGGAAATTCATGATTTGTTGATAATTTGGAATTGCAGTGTGAGATTTTAATAGTGTTTCAGAGTGAGAAAGGTGATGCTTGCATACTGAACCTAAGGCTATGGTAGAAAGCTATTAATTTATCATGAGCATAAATTTAAGTAATTAGTAAGCCATTAGCGAACAATCTCATGACTTCGTGAATAAGTTACATAGTTTTGACCAAGGGTTTGAGGAAAGGAACGCAGTATCCATAACAAGTAAAAAGATAATAATTGCAAATGGAAGTTAATTAAAAATGTTTTATTTTATACTTAACAAATCACTTTAGTCATTAGCTTCAGTTGAAGGATATGAACTGTGTACATTGTGCAACCATTTGCATTCTACACTCCTAAGAAGTTTGTATTACAAGTCATGTGAACTCTATTTCTGAGCTCCAGCAGAGTTCACATTAGGTGATATGTTGCTTCATGAGCAGCTGCTTTAATGCACATTCGGAAAAGCAATATGTATTGTTGTAAATTTTTAAGCATTTCTATTGATTAAGCAGTGCATCTATATACTGATTTTCTTCGTAAATAATTAGAATGACTAATGATAAGAATGAAGAAAAAATTTATTTAAACTAGCAATGCTAAAAAAATTTATTCAACCTGGCAATGCTTTGTGAATTATAAACTTTTACGGCTCAGAAAATTCTGTTTTCATTTTTTTTTCAAAATGAATTTTCTTGTGCATAATTATATGTGAGGCCAGCTTGTTACTGCTCATGTTTTTTCTCTAGTGAAACCTTACCCTGAGGATTGATATCGCTTGGGCAGCTAGCCATATCTTTCCCACCCCTGCTGTCCAACTTGTTACATATATGCATTCATCCACATACATCTGAAAACTCATCCTTCACTGTTATCTAACAAGTGATCAACATGTATTTTCTGCATGTCTTCTTCATAGGGTGCTACTATTGACACAAAACTGCCCAGAAGGAGCTTGCTTGTGCAGTTTACTTGTGGTGAATGTGGTGAAAGAACACAGAGGCTCATAAATCGATTAGCCTATGAACAGGGGCTTGTTTATGTACAGGTACTTATATGTTGGCTTTCATTGAAGATATATTGCTGATATGTTTCCTAATGACAAAAAGCTATCAAACATTGATTCTGATATAGTTGCAAATCCAATATGTAGTCTTCCAGTGTTTCTAACATAAAGAAGAAATAAAATTTTATTGTTTTTTTGTTTTACTTTGTTTGATGTGTTATTGTCTTCGTTATACCTTTGTCATCATTGTTAGTTCTTCCTGAATTATGCTACAGACCTAAGTCCTTAGATGAACTTGATTTTGTTTCTGTTAGATTATGATCATCTTCTGTGAAGTTGAAATTCTGCTCGTTATTCTATTGATTTCATTAATACATTCACCAACTTCTCATGTTAAAGGTTTTTATTGAGGTTCACTACTGTCAATTTAGTTCTTTAACTGCAATACCATGCTGCTAGCTAGAACTTTTGGCAGGTTAGTATTTGCTAGTTATGAGTTTGTTGCTACATGTGCTATAGAAGTAGATACAGCTAAGTTTGCATGGTTAAATTTTTATTTAATTACCTGACTGGAAACTGTATTTCTCTGTGTTGTTAGGGTGTTAACTGTTCTATAATTCTACTTTAAAGTAGAAACTTTTATGTTTATTTGACAACGAAATGGTACTTCTTATTAGTGTGCAGGATGTGATGTGTATCACAAATTAGCTGATAATCTTGGTCTCGTAATTGAGTATGATTTGCGGGAGGACACAATTTCAGAATCAAATACAGATCAAGCTTGATAAGTGACTGAATTGTACTTACATTGCTTCATCTGTTCACATAGTTTTGTGTATGGTTGTACTTCAGATGTTCTCTTTATTGCATACTAAATTCAAAAGTACTAATAGTTAAAAAATAATTTGTATTAATTGAAAAAATACAAAATTTTGACAATCCACTGGCATGCCTTTTACATCATAATTCCTATTTATATAAATTTTAATTGATCTTTATTTTGTACACATAAAATTATCTCTTCACAACATGACGACCCTAGAATTTGTAGCCTGTGATAAGCAGCAGAAAGGCAATAGCTATTGTCCTTGCCCACATTCCAGACCATCCTCCCAACTGATTCAATGCATTTCCTCCATTCTGTAGGCCAAACAAAAAAAGCACCAAAACAGTTATTTACAATAACTTGGCACTAACTTTTTATTGATTTTAACTATTAATCTTGACAGTAGTTTTATCAGTTATTTAGAAGCAACAGATTTATGTAAACAAAATACCGGATTTGGGGATGGTGCAGGGGTTGTATCATCAGATTCTGCCACAGTAGTAGTAGGTGGAGCCGGAGGGCTGGGCGGAGTTGGTGCTGGAGCTGGTGGATGATGATGTTTCTTGTGTCTGTGCCTTCTTTTCTTCTTGTGCTTGTGTGGGGCCGGTGCAGGTGAAGGTACTAATTCAGGTGTTGGGGCTGGTGGGGGAAGGGCTGGTACAGGAGCTGGTGATGGAGTAGCTGGTGCTGGTGTAGGCGTTGGTGGTGCTTTTTCTGGTGATGGCACTGGTGCTTCCTTGGCCGGTGCTGGTGCTGGAGGTACTTGTGCTGGAGCAGGGGACACTTGTGGTGGTGGTAAAGCAGGAGGTGGTGTAGCTGGTGGTGGTGGCAGTGCAGGTGGTTGAGCTGGAGCTGCAATTGGAGGAGTTATTGGTGGGGGAATTTGTGGAGGTGGGACGGTTGGGCTAACAGCTGGTGCTACTTTCGGAGGTGGTGATATAGGAGTAGTCACAGCTGGAGGTGTTGCTGCACTTACTGGTGGTTGTGTTGGTGGAATTGGTGTGGTTGTAGGTGGAGGCGTAGTTGTGGGTGGAGGCACAATGACTGTAGGGGGAGGTGCGGTAGGCAAAGTGACTGGCGATGTTGGTCCTTGAGCATTTGTAATGATCAATGGGAAGCAGAGGCAGGCAAAGATGAAAGCCAAAAACCTCCAACCCATTTTTTGTTGTGATGAGAAGTTGAGAGCAGAAGAAACAATGATTATATAGAGTAGTATGCAAGAGGAATTTTACATGTAAAAGAAAAATATTTGGTAGTGTTGGAGGGAGAAATGTAGTCTTCATGCGAATGCTACGTTACTTCTAATGATTTGGAGTGAGCAGGTTGTTCTGCCAAGTTTGAAGCTAGTGGGCCACACCATAGTCCTGGAATTATTTCTGAAGCTTGAAAATGTTGCAAATGAAAACGTATCAGCTTCCTTGAGTTGTAGCGATATTGGTATGTAGTCTATTATCATTGATATCATCATTAATTAGAGTCTTGGTGTATTTTTAAGGATTTTGGGTATGACTTCAAACGGTTCTTGTCATGCATTAGTGACTAAAAAAATAACTCTGGTATGCAGAAAAAGCAAAACGTGACCTGCTTGAAAGCCTGATCTCTGTGAAACATGACTAGAAAATAACTCCCAAACAAGGGTTAACTTTCTAAAGGTAAGAAGTAATCATAGGCCAACATCAACATGTATTTCTACTTTATTAGCCTCTACTCTAGATTGTAACTTCAAAAGAAGTTTGTGCATAAACTTCAAATGCAAGATTTCAGTTTAATGAGCATTTTGTCCTCTAAATTGGTTCACCAATTTCTCATGAGCAATATGGCAAAAGAAAAAGGAATGGACCAGAAAATTAAAAAATGTACAGATGGCAGCGCAGGCAAGCCTTTCACCTACTAGGGATTGACCACGATGTTGATCCTAACACAACCTAAACATTGGTAAGCAGTCCCTGTCATATTGAAGGCGGGGAAGACAAGTTCAGGATACCATTTTTATGGTCTCATTTCCAGCTATGGGTACATCTTACTTATTCAAAACATCTTGCGTTGTCTACAAGTTCTTTCACAAGTCATCGCATATTTTAAGGCAGGTGATGGAATTTGTAAGCAAATAAAGGCTAATGCAGCTTCTAATGCCCAGCGGCGTATCAAAATTAAGTTCAAAAGTAAAATCCATGCAATGGTTATGAATTGTTGAAATTTTAAACTTTACCGTACGCCTAATTGCATTCGCTTGTTTTGCCATGGCAGTAACTAGAAAAAAAAAATGAAAATTACAATAAAAAGAGAATGAAATAGAACTAGGAATTGTCGTGCTATCAAGTATATAATAAACAAACCACCAAAAAAAAAAATTACAGCGACATTACCGTGCTAGTTCAGCACTGGTATTTGGCAATTGCTACTGCAAGAATAAGACAAGAAGAATATTAGGGGAACCCGTAATTTTATTCAATCAATAAACAGAGTGAAACTAATTTTACACAAAATGGACAGCATTCTGCTCTTCTACAAACACAACAGTGCATGGAAAAGATTATGCATCTTATGAAGCATTTTTGACTGATGACTTGCAATAGGAAGTGAAGGTTTTGGCTGCAAATCTTCATTCTTTGCCTTTTTTCTTCTCCTAAGCTGAAAGAATTGCTGCATTACATCTGCACATTCTGGAGCTAATATCCCTCGCCGGATTGTCATGTTTGGATGGAAAGGATGGACTGGAGCAGGTGGCTTATCTACCAGTTCCGAACCATTTCCTCCTCTATTGGGAAAGAGTCTGCAATAATATGTGTAAACTTCAGAATATTCTTTTGTGTTAAGCTGAACCAAATACGTATAGTTCATCCATCCAGACCATTTTTCATGATAATATCACATCAATTTCAATCTAAATTCCAGTATTAGCAAAGTCAATTTGACTGGAATCGGTAATCAGATCAAGTGCTAATCCATATTCCATCAGTTGCATTACCATGATGATTCAAAACATTTGTGGATATTTTATTCAAATTAGGTGGCATAGCTTGCAGAAACCAGTTCTTCAGTTTCTTTTGTAAAAACAAATAAAATGTCAATCAAAGGAAAAAGGACACTGAAAACAATAATGAAAAGCTAATTGAAATATGGAGCACAATCTGCTGTTCATGTTTGTGTTTTGGTGCAATGAGATTCATTCTGGGCAAGGCCAACATTGCCCATAGAGGTTGGGTAACATGGAAGGAGTGCTATACAAAAAGACAAGCGAGCACAAGTGTATTTCAGTGAAATGAACAAAAAATTCTTGACAATGAAGTGTGCAATTTTTTACCCAGTACGTGAAGCAATTTAATGAATGATCTAACCACTTTAAGCCTTTAACAACTGGTTTTAACAGAAAAGGGGACCAATAAGGCCATTTAAAACCTTCGCTAGTGATGCCAGTTCAGTGAAACCTTAAAAGACCATGGCTCAAATTCGATGCATACCAAGTCATATTCCAGTCTGACCAAGTTCTCAATAAAAGTCAGAAGCTTACCTAATCCAGCTTCCATCTGCTCCAAGAAGCTTATTGGGAGCTCCCCATACAAGAGTGTCTATTCTTGCTTGAAGTATTGCTCCAGCACACATAGGGCATGGTTCAAGCGTGACATAAAGTGTAGTCTCCTGATAATTGAGAAAAGGAAAACAACAGATTTACAGTGTGACATTCAGCGAAAAAAGCGATGCTCCTATAGTAGAAATCAAAATCCCTAAGATGCGCAGCCAATTCAGGATAGAGAAAGACATCTATGGACTAATTTCTGTGTTCCTTACAAATCACAGATTAAACCATTTTAACATCTGCATGTGACATTGTAAGGTGAGACTCTCACATGGCACTATGATGACACCCTGATTCAATTCTGGGGAAAATTGTATTTTTTACAGCTTTGTTTTTTTTTTTTAAATTCCAATATTTATGTTTTGTTTATTGTGAAGTTCCAAGTCAAGCTTACAGTTGAAATTGGGCTAAATCAGGAAAGTTGTGACAGGGTGGAATTTGCATCTTATTGCAGGAAATTTCGATCTGATTATAATGAAAAGGAATAAAACATATATGAAAATAGGCGAGGTTTCCAAAGCAATCACACCCAGGAATTAAGGTTGCTTCATGCAACTTCATATAAAGTTTAAAAAAACTATTACATACAGTAAACTAGCTTCATAAAGCATGAATATGCATGGAATTGGAGTTAACATGAACCTACAAAGGCTACTTCAGAAGTGAGGAAAGACTAGCACTGATATTTTATGCTTCGATTGTGTTGCAAACACAGTAGCCAACACTGCCACATATTACTCGTAAATATCTATTATTAATTCAATGTCACGATTGCCATCACTGTTTGTTTAAAGCAATTAACAATATTGAACAATAATTTATTTTTCTTTTTTCATATTCCAAAAAGTGAGACTCAAAATCTTAATTCATACAAAGATAGCAATAAATCTTCTAGACCATCCGAATCTCATCTTTGCTATTATTGTGCAGGATCAGCAGTGCTTCTGATTTTCACCAAGTTTAACAAAGCAAAGAAGCAAGATTTTCTGCTCAAGTTCTCCAGAGATGGTTTTCCACATCCAATTAACTCAACCTTTTTTATACCTCCTTTCCAAAGAGAGTTCAGATATGTATATCAGCACTCTATTATTCAGGGGTGCTCACTTTCATCTAAGAGAATACTTAAACCACACCATCAGCTCAAACCAAACGAGAATACTTTAAAAGCAAATTGTAGTCTCATCAACCAGCCAATCTTGAAACTACAA
Source organism: Mallotus repandus (assembly GCA_949671775.1). Classification (NCBI taxonomy): domain Eukaryota; kingdom Viridiplantae; phylum Streptophyta; class Magnoliopsida; order Malpighiales; family Euphorbiaceae; genus Mallotus; species Mallotus repandus. The sequence continues at coordinate 13,825 of CATIWM010024670.1, read as the reverse complement.
ATACTAATGAGAAGCTGAGAAACAAATCCTTACACAGGACAGGAAGCACACCAATTGAGCTCTTGTGCTCTGTTTCATTTTTGTTTACTTTTCTAGTTTGAATGTCAATATCAAGCAAATTTTGTATCTTTTATATATCGAATCTATTACTTGGTGAACTTTGTCAAGTTATGATTAACTTTAAACAGCAACAATAATCAGTCTGCTCAAGGATTCTACTTCTTCAAATAGAAGATACGCTTGGGATAAAAAGAGTAAATACAGGCTATACAGGTTTTAAGCAATTTACCGCAAGCCTCCAGGTCCTAAGTTGATTGGAAGCCTCCCGTATACAAATCATTTCTGCATGGGCAGTGGAGTCCCGTAACTCTTCCACTCTGAAAAATAGATCCCTACGTAAAAACCCAAAACAAATCAAGTACCATATTAGACCATTGAATAGCACTTAGAAAACTTACAGGTTGTAGCCACGGGCAATAATTTTTCCATGTTGCACCAAAACAGCCCCAACAGGCACCTCCCATGTATCAGCAGCCTTTTTGGCTTCTAGGAGTGCTTCTCTCATAAACATTTCATCAATTTTTCGCTGCTCACTTTCCCGTACATATGCTTCTTCCCATTCATCAAATTTGTCTCTTGGGACTTGTTTCTTCCGCTGGAGTTTCCTTTGTTTCAACTCTCCTTCCATCCCCTCAGGGCCGAATACTTCAGTTGACTTTGTACTAATAGATTGCTCCATCAGCTCCATTGAGCCACTGACAGACACATCAATTTCATCCCTACCATACCTTTCTTCTATAGGAATTGTACTCATGTGACTAGATGGCAGCAGTAGAGATGATGATTCCCCTACTTCTGTGGTAGGAGGGAAAACATGGGAACTCTTTCGATTTTGTCCTTGAGATTCTTCAAAGTTCTTTCCAACTTTTCCCCAAGTAAGGTTTTCTTCTTCTTCAGACGGAGAGGAAATACCTTTTGATGTGGACCCGCTCCTCAATGCAGCTGAAGGAGATGACACGTTTCCTTGACCTTGACTAGAAGTTTTCATCAGTTGCAGGTGATGAGAAGAGGAGGCTTCTTTGAGTATGCTTTTTTCCTTTTCGACATTCTTCTCACCATTCTCTTCAGGGTCATGACCAGAAAACCATGCTTCACTACTAACTGAATCATTGGATGAACTCTTTCCACCTGATCTTCTTGCTGACTTGGAGGTTTCAGAACGTGAACCCCAGCGCAGTCGAACTACATCCCCAATGATACTCCACAATGACCTTCCAGTCCTCCTAACAACGGTATTATTATTTGTTGTGCTGCCCTCCGGTCCTTCTGTCTCTGGAGGTTCTTGAATAGATGGATCTGTCGTATCCCATATTTCATCAGAAGGACCCTTACCTCCAGAGCCCCCAGACAATCCTCTCGAGTCCTGTTTCTTCAATTGTAAATCTTCTGAACCAAATTGACTTGAATTCTTTCTCTTCTCCTTTTCACCTTCCACCAACTTTGGGATGAAACCTTTCTCCCTTTGAATTTCTGAGGACGAGATTTCATGCCTTGCTGTCTCCACGAACTCCCCCACAAACTGCTTGGATGACTCCTCTAGACGAAAAGCTGAGCCCATTGTATCTTCAGGGTTCGGAAGTTTCAAACACTCCCCTTGAGTTTCACCCTTCCCATCTCTTCCATATGGTTCTTGAAATAAATTTGGAGTTTCCCCTCCTGAATTTTCATATAAAACATTCGAGCTGCTTTCAGAAGTTTGGCCAATAACTTCTTGGGTTGCCATCCCACTGATCAGATAAATTTGCAATGAACCTCGATCTACCACTTGACGAGATGGGGGAATCATCATTGCCTGCGAACTTCTATAATTATCCTCCTCCACGTCAACATGTTGTATTCTTGCTTGGGAAACCGTAGTGAGGGATGCTTGAGAACTAGAGGCCTCTTGTGAAGTTTTTTCTTGAAAATTCAACACTTCAATGGTCCTGTGGGCCTCATTTCTTGATTTCAATTCTGTGATTCTTTCATCACTTTGACTATGTCTTTCTCTTGTTTCTTGAATGGGTTTCACAACTGATGTCAAATCACTCCCTCGATCAATCACTCTCCCCTCTGAGATTATTTTAGAATCATGAATTCTTTCTTTATCACTAGCATGAATGACTGATACATTGGTGACATTTACTGGTATATTGGTGACATCTTGAGACCCTCTTCTGGATTGAATTCTCTGAGTTGCTTCTTGACCTGTGTGGGACCTCTGCTCTTTTGCTTGTCCAACTAAATGAGAGATACCAATACTTCCTTCCTGGTCGTTTTTTCCATTTTCTGACAGTAACATAGATGTTCTGCTATGGCCATCATGAATTTCTGATATTTCTGAGAGCTTTCCTGAGCCAATTCTTGACTCAAACTGCCCAGTTACCTGCTCATATGTTTGCTGGCGTTCTTCATTTGTCCCCCAAACAGACATTTGAGCTCTGTCTTCTTCATGGATCTTCAATCTAGACTCAGATTGTCTCTGCAAATTAGAAACTCTTTCGTTATCAGCATTACCAACTTCTGATACTTCAGAGAGCAGCAATGCATTTCTTCTTAATTTTCTCTTTCCAGGGCTTTCATCAACTGTTTTATGATATCCGACCCTTCTTTCCTCAGCCAAATCTGCATCTACTGTGAGATTTTCTTCTCTGCCATTGAACTGCCTTTGGTATTGAGAAGTTGTCTTTACATTTCTGCCTTGGATCTCCTGTATATCAGCAACTTCCTTGTAATTTTGTTTCAATTGAGACAGCTCTGCAACTTGTTCATCCGTCTGATGATATTGCTCACTTGTTCCTTTCTCAAAATTGACTGCCAAAGTTGATTTCTCATTCTTTTGGCCAATTTGTTTATGAGAACTAGACACCTTCCCATAATCCCATTCACTGGTCCTTGCTATCCTTGAGCGCAATTCTGAGGATTCATTTCTGGACTGAGTTTCTTCAATCTCACTAAGTTTCTTCTCAGTTTTCTTTCTCAAATCCCAGTCTGCGACAGTTTTTGTGGTACTAGCTCTCTGCTCTGAAACATCTTCTATTGCTTGCCTCTCATATGTACTCTCTCTACCCCACAACTCTTTCTTATATCCACCTGATGTTTCTTCCAGCACCACAACATGCTCATCTTGAGCTTCCTTGTCACTCTCCAAATGCCCCGTAGAAGACAGTGAGTAATAAGATGAAAAACTGGAACTTGCTTTCCTTTCCCTGCGATTCTCACCCTTCAGAACAGTTTTGCTTTCTTCCTTTTCCCTTGTTTTCCTCTCGTCTTCCCTTCCGTACTCTTTGTACTCTTCCATCTCGTCCTTCCTTTGACACTCTTCTCTCTCACCCTTCCTTCTATCACCTTCCTTCCTAAACTCACCAGCAACCAACTCGTATTTATTCTTGGATCCACTCTCCAATGAACCCAATCTAACATTCCTCTTTCTCCTCTGGTGACATTCACCACTATAATTACTTCTCTTCTCTATTTCCACTCTATTTGACAAACTCCCATTTCGATCTCTATCACTTAAACACTCCTCGCTCAAATCCTCACTCAACAAACTAATTACAGCATCAACATCATCAGCACTACCTAAACACCTCCTACCATGCAAACTAGAGCCCGCAAGCCTTCCCTTCCTTCTCTTCTCAATTCTTTCCCTACTACCCTTCTCCTTAAAAGAGCAAAAAACCTCAAAACAACCATAACCAGGATCAAAATCCGAGACCCGATAATAGTACCGGTCTCTGCCACCAAAGATCAGTCTTTTACAAGGTGACAATTGAATTAGAGTAGACTGCCTCAAGCCATAAAATAAACTGGGACTTGTACTACATGTGGGAAATGATGATGCACAACAAGAACAGCAATTACAACATGAACAGCACTGAGATGATGAAGATGACGATAAAGGGTACTTGTCAAATCTTCCGTTTAATAAGTTACAGTAGTCATTGAATGGAGAAAATGAAAGAGACCCTTTAGTTCTATGTGTCAATACAGCTGAACTAACGTAAGTGTTGTACATCTCTCACAATCCCAGCAATCTTTTAGAAAGAAACACAAGACTGAAAGAGACAGAGAGGAAATGCAAGCTTACCTTAATGGGTCTTTTATGCTGCTACGCAGAAACCAAGAGCCAGATCATGTGGATTTGGATTGGAATAGAATGGCTCTGCTGAACTGTTTCGTATTTTTGTTACTATATTAGTTTGTTCAAAGAAAAACAGCAGCATACAGCAGAAAGTGAATGATGTAAAATCGTTCGAGTTGAGTTGCTGAGTTACCAAAAATGAGTTGCTCGCTCAAACTCGTCAGCTTGTGTAATTGTGAGGCAAAATGGGCCTTTTTCGTTATTGATTTCTTCTTTCTGTGTGTCTTGAGCTTCTCTGGTGAGCTGTGCCTTACCAAGCCCAGATGAGCTTTGGAGATATGGGCTTTGTTGGCTTCAAATATAGCAATTTTTTCAGAAATAATAAAAAAAATACAGCTAACTTTTTTTAAAAAAAAATTACAGACACTGGTTGTTTTATATCAAAAATAATTAAAACAACTTAAACAATAAAAATAACTGAAATAACTAAATAAAATAACAAATAACATTTACCGCAAATAACTAAAAAAAATACAACATACGTTCATTAAATAAATGAGAAGTTGAGAATCCGTGAATTGGCAAAAATCTATCAACACCTTTATCATCAGAAATATAGATCCAAAAATAAAATAAGAAAAAAAATAAAATTTAAGAATCACTCAAATACCAATAAAAAAAATTGACAAACAATCATCAAATTAAAAAAAAAAACTCATAAACTGGCAAAAATCTATCAACCAAACACAAATCTAAAAACAAAAATAGAAGAAGAAGAAGAGTCTGGTAAAAAATATAGTGATGAGTTTGGTAAAAAATACGGAGATTTTAGTTAATTTTGTTAAATTGGAATAAGAATAAGAAGAAAAAATTACATACAGCGTGAAAACAAATTTTTTTAAAAAAAAAAGTACATGAAAATACGAAGAGGTAAAAGTGAAAAAATTTGGTCAATCAATAGGGCACAGTATAATTTTACATAAAATATACATATATAAAAATGGAATAATCAACAACTAATTTTGTCTCTCTCTATATATATAATTCTTTTTAAAATATAAATAAAAAAATAATTTAAATATATTCCTTAATAATTTAAAAAATGAAAATTAATTAAATAATTTTAGTAAAATAAAATTTATAAGATAATTGAGTATTTTCAAAAAAAAATAAGAACTTATATTTTTATTTTAAATTTTTTACTCTTTTATTTTATTATTTAAATTTTTTGAATAGAGTAGGACAGCTTTATTAACTACAATATCAAAATTAAATTCATATTTTTTAAAAAATTACCATTTAATTACTAAATATTCTTTCTTTTCTATAAATTTTTGTCCAGTCTCTTTTGTGAGAGACCAATTTGACAACAGTAATGAATATGATATTTTTGTACCTAACATAGCTACACCTGTTCGTTCCAAGCAAAGGAAGATGTCATGGCTAACAATAAATGGTTGCAGGCTAATTGGCGCTTAATTTGTCAACTTACACTTTTTATTTTGGCCGGCCACTCCCTTGCTAGCTCGCAAGTTTGCTAGGTTTCATTCATTCATATGCAAATTGCCAATCCCTTTCATCCACTATTACTATCGCATAAACTAAAGAGGATCGAGAAAGAAACCAGCAATAAGCGCACGAGACTATTCTAATAGTAATTTCTATTTAAAAATATTATAAAATATAAAATTTAATTTTTATTTAATTTAAAATAAAAAATTATTTCATATTATATAGTTTATTAATATTTAAATTATTTGATTTTTTTATTAATAAAAAGTGAATTAATTTTTTTTCACTTTTAGAAATGAAAAAAAAAATACCAATAATTGTTGGATTGATTGATAGAGAGTTATCCACTTAAATGATATTTTAAATTCGAGTTGTTGTGATCTATATATGGTTTCATTCATTCATATGCTAATTGCCAATCCCTTTCATCCACTATTACTATCACATAAACTAAAGAGGATTGAAAAAGAAACCCAGCGATAGCGCACGAGACTACTCTAATATTAACTTCTATTTAAAAATATTATAAAATATAAAATTTAATTTAAAATAAAAGTTGTTTAATATTATATAATTTATTAATATTTAAATTATTTAATTTTTTTATTAATAAAAAATGAATTAATTTTTTTTTCACTTTTAGAAATTAAAAAAAAAAACTATCAATAATTGTTGGATTGATTGATAGAAAGTTATCCACTTGTGATCTATATGGTAAGCTAAATTAATTTTCAAAAAAATTTTACTATTCTTATAATTTTATATCGGAATGAATTATTTAGAATTTAATGAATTTTAAATATTAATGGTTTTAAAAAAATTAAAAAAAAAACAAGTTAAAATGGTATACTATTATTATGATGATTAGTACTTTTTCTAGCTAGATAAAAGAAAGAGAGAGTTTGCAACTTATAATTGTTCTAAAAAATAATGGAATATTTAAGTTTGAAATATTCTTATTGTACTGATTAAAAAAATTTCTCTAAACAAAATTTAACTCAAATAATATTTTAAATTTAAATTACAAGGTAAAGGAAAAATAACTCCACCAATTTAAAATTTAACATCATGACGACCCAAACTTCAATTAATTTGGGGTGCTTTGCATGTAAATTAATCTCAACTAGTTGTGAATTTGTGTTTTGCGCAAACTGTAAATAATAGATATATTTTAAAATAAATAATTTTAATAAATTAAAACTATAATTTAATTAAATATAAAAATAAAAATTTAAAAAGTTATTACAATAATTTTATTTTATTATTTTTATTAAGGGTATATATATTTTTTTAATATGTATAATAATAATAATAATAATAATAATAATAACATTGAATGAATAAAAGAAAAGAAAAATAGAAAATAATTTTAGAAAAGAGATATTTTAGTTAGAATAAAAGATACAATTTTTTATGGAAAGAAAGAGTAATATTTTAGATGTAATAGAATTAGAGTGTTTTACCTAAAATAGAACTTGTTTATTATAAAATAAGATTTTTATATTTTTATAGAAAAATATTTTGAATTTTCATAACTCAACAAATAAGATTTTAGATGTAATGTTGAATTATGAAGAATGACACTTATCAAATTTTAAATTTAATAACTTTAAAATTTAGCATTTAATATATATATATTAGTTTGGAATTGGCTGCTACCAATTAAACCGATGTTTTTCTCCCATCTTCACTTTACAAATTCATGCTCCAATTCATGAAATATAGTTAAAATTAGAGTCATTGTGAAACCTTCTAACTAAATGCACCATCTAGTAAGCCAAGTATATATTCTTCATGTTATGATTACTTGAGCCAAAGTGTTTATCATCCTTTTTTTCAAATCATAACAAATTGAGTTTTAAGAGTTAATTTATTAATCATATCTTGAAGACACATCGAAGAGTTACTAGACTAATGGCAAAAGAAGTAAAAGGTAGATGGTGGAACAATTAGTTCTCTCTAGGTTTGCTCTTTAGTAGAGATAATAGTCTTGTGCAAAACCTGCCAACTACTAGCATTACCATCAAGCAAGCGATGGAAACTACAGATCATCAAATGGCAACACCGAAGAGAGGAAGCACCAATATGCGAAGAATATCACTATAACTCACTAATACCCTGGAAAAGGTCATCCATCAACAGCGAGAATCATTGGTTGGGAAAGTTTTAGCTACCAAGAAATACACAACAACTACAATATCCTAAATATTCTTGCAGATCTGGTCTCTCCCCAACCCAACATCCATAAAGGAACTGCCCAACCATAATGTCTTCCTGTCCAATTTTGAGACAGAGAAGGAAAAAAGAGAGGGTCAAAAAAGGAAGACTATGGGCAATACAAAGGAATTTGCTTGTGCTAAAAGAATTGAGTCTAGAGCTAACCATGGAAGAGCTAGACTTCAGCCATGAACTTTTCTGGGTTCATATCCATGGATTGCCACTACAATATATGATAAAGGAAAACATGGAAGTTATAGCTAACAATGTTTTTGCAAGCCTTGTGTCAACAGAAAATGCCTTGTGCACAAATGAAGATTGGGAACCAGTGATAAGGTTGAAAGTTCTGGTCAATTTGAAGAAACCATTGCCAAGAGGGTTTATGAACCAGAGAGGGAATAAAAATCAATGGGTTTACTTCCAATACGAAAGGTTGCCTTCAATTTGCTACCTGTGTGGCTTGTTTGATCACAACACAGCCAGATGCCATATTGCCACTACTGAAGAAGAGTGCTCATACAGAGTAAACAATAATATGGCATATAATCCTTGGATTCATGCAATGCCGATAAGAAGGCCAGAAATTGGTAGTAACCCATATTAGAACAAAAAGGCAGGATATAGTTTATTACTGGTTTGTAGTGAAAACCCAATAGCTAACAAAGGGAATCAGCTAATGCTCGAAGGGTGTGCAAAATATGGTAGCAGCAAAGATAGAGGGGAAAAGGTAGGAATCATGGGAAAAGCACCTGAAATACCTCTACCACACTTCAAAAGTTCTAACAATCTGCAACGAGGATAGCATAGGAAATACCCTTGTAAGCATCCAAGAAAAGGAAACAGGGAAAGCTGAAAGTGGAATAGAAAAAAAAAGGAAATTGATTGGAAGGGAAGGTGACCCAACTATGACTAAGGCAACCATTTTAGAAGACAACGCCTTTCAAAAGGAAAATAACAAAAAGTTCACAAAGTAAGGAATAGAATGGCCAAAGTCCAAAAGGGCCAGACCTGAGCAAATTATTGAAATAAGTCCACTAACCAAGGAAAAACTGCTAAGGCCCAACCAGGCCACAGAGGAGAATGCAAAACCCAGCCCAACATATAATAAGAGACAACAAGCAAGAAAGTTCAAGCTCAAAGAACCTGCAAAGGCAAGCCCAAAACCTAGACAGAAAAGTAAAGCCAAAGAAAGCAAGGATGCAGAAAATAATGATGTAGAGGAACGGGCTTCCGATGTAGAACTAGGGGCTATAGGAATGAAAATGCAGATAGCCTCTCCATTGAATGAACCTCAAGGAACAGGGTATTTTGTAGACTATTCTTTTTTGGAAGCTCTATATGGTTGTTCATAACAGTCATTAATATTAGTTTGTTTTTCCAATTTGGCTTTTAACTGGTCTTAGGTAGGGTTTTAGTATGTTTTTTAGTTTTTAGTTTTTAGTTTTTATTAACATATTATTCAACCGTAGTCAATGGTTGAACTCCATTTAGCTAGTGAGAGTTCATAAATGACTTGTAAGTGGCTACCATTGTAGCAGCCTCAAAGGGTAAGAAATTATATATATGCAGTTTTATTTTGTCCTCATTCCCCTCAGGATCTTATTTCTGTCTTGTAATGCCTTAGGGCTTTGCTTTAGCAATGAATTCTAATTTGACAAAAAAAAAGAAGTAGAAGGTAGACACATAAATTTATGTGAAAAAATTAATACGGGAAAAATTATAGGCAGAGGAGAAGAGAACACTATTGTGAAAAAGTATACAAAGAGTGTTAGGACAATTGCAACAAAAATTACCTATTAAGCCCAAATTTGATAAAATTATATATTTACCGTATATTGGGTTATAGTGTTTTTTAGTGTAATTAGTGGTTTAAATAGATCAATTGTGAATGAATATTGAACTTTTATTTATTCTATCTTGTTTTGTAGGAAAATGAAGGAAAGGAAGAGAACTAAAGAAAATTTTAGAAGATAGCTAATAGCTACGATCACAAGAGAAGGTATGAGCGCAGGGTGACAAGTTCTAGAGTTTTTGCTGTGATCGCAAGGAAGTCTGCGATCATAAATTTCTTTAAGCTAAGTCTTCTGCTGCAATCACAAGGAAAGCTATGATCATAGGAACCCCAATGATAGTTGTATTAAGATGATGTGTGAACTAAGAATAGAGTAAATTTAGAGACTTTTCAAGGATAATTCTAGAAAGGTATAAAACTGAGGTTCAAAACCCATTTGGAGGGGGATTCTAAAAACACCTAGGAAGAGTAAGACAAGTATCTCTACAAGAGTAAAAAGAAGGAGAAAAAGATCTAGGGCCAAGAATCAAAAATATTTTTTATTCTTTTCCTCATTTTCTTGTAATTGAATTATGAATTTTTCTTGTGCTGCCTTAATATTAATGTTGAATGCTTTTATATTAGGCTAAATTTGATGTAGCTAGGAATTATAAACCTGACGTAGTGTGTAGCACGATCAATCAACACACGATTGATCAACAAGAATAACAAGTATCAATCCAGAGACGAATTCTCAATCTAGAGAACAAATAAAGCAAAAGCTTTAAATTTTATTGATAAATTATTAAAAGTCAAGAAAAAGTCCCCAAAACAAACCCTAAAAGAGATATTTATACCCTAAGTATAATAGGAAATAAATTAATATCCTTAAACAATTAAAATAAGGAATTTTGAGGATTTTGAAAAAATTGCTCATCATACCGTATCAACACGGCCATGTCAATCCCTTGCTTAAGCCATGTCATTCCCCTGCTCAAGTCGTGCTCCATTTTGGACCATATGGAAAAATGGCAGATTGCAACACCACTTTATTATGGTTGTGCACAGACTTTGCCCTTTGCTTAAATGCTCTGCATCAGTCACCTCCACTTGCAAAAAACTCATTCTTGAGTGATTTTCTAGATATCCAAGACTCATTTCTGGCTGGAACAAGGTAAGATCAGCAACATTGAAGGTCTTTGAAATTCCCATCTAACTTGGTAATTCAACTACATAAGCATTGTTGTTGATCTTCCTAAAAATCTTGTGTGGTCCATACTTTCTTTGTTGAAGCTTGTTGTGACCACCTTGCATTCTAGCCTTGCTAATGAACACCATTACTTAATCTCCAACTTCAAACACCTTGAACCGCCTATGCTTGTCTGCCTCCATCTTGTATTTTGCATTAGCCTTCTCTAACTTGTTCTTGACATTTGTTTATACCTCTTGCACTTGCTTTGCCAAATCACCAGCTGCTACACTAAGACCATGTACCTTTGGAAGCCTCACCAAATCCAAAGCATGATTTGGACATTTTATGTATACAATGGAAAATGGGGATCTACCAGTTGCACTAGGAATGACGTTGTTATTTGTAAACTCTGCTTATGCTATGGCAAAATCGCATTGCTTTGGTCTATCCATGCAAATACTCTGAATGAGATTACCTAAAGTCCTATTAACCACCTTCATCTACCCATCAGTTTGTGGATGTGCGGTACTACTGAAGTTTAATAATGAGTCAAATAGCCTCCAAAGAGTCATCCAAAAGTGATTAAGGAACTTAGTGTCACGATCATATGTAATGGTCTTTGGCACCCCATGCAACCTCATAACCTCCCTAAAGAATAGTTTGGCTATAAAAGATGCATCTGCAGTCTTTTTACATGGCAAGAAATGTGCCATGTTAGAAAACCTATCAACCATAACAAACATAAAATCCATACCTTATTGAGTTCATGGCAAACCCTACATGAAGTCCATGGAAAGATCCTCCCATATGGCATTGGGAACAGGCAATGGCATGTACAACCCGGTATTTTATGTCTAACCCTTCGTGCTTTGACATATATAGCACCTAGACATAATATTAGTCACATCCCTTCTTAATCTAGGCCAATAGTACCTCTCTTTCACAACTTCAATGGTTTTATCTCTTCTAAGATGACCTGCTAAACCACCACTATGCAAGTCTCCAATGGCCTTCTCACGAAGAGAAGTGCAAGGAAGACAAAGTTGCCCACTCTTCATGAGAAAATCATTACCAATATAAAAATCATCATATGGTTGTTTATTCATACAACTAGCCCATATCTTATTGAAGTCATCATCATCTACATACAATTCCTTCAATGTCTCAAAACCTACTATCTCCTAACTCAAGGTTTTCATTAAAGCCACTCGTCGACTCAAGGCATCTGCTACCCTATTTTGCTACCCTGACTTATGAATAAGTTTATAAGGAAACTTCTCTATATAATCTAACCACCTGACATGCATATCACTCCTAATTTACTTTTGCGTGCTCGAGTATTTTATAGCCTGATAATCAGTATAGAAAATAAACTCTTTGGCTATAAGATAATGCTCCTAAGTTTTCAAAGCCCTCACAATAACATAAAATTCTTTATCATAAGTAGCTCATTTGCCCCCAGCTTCACACAATTTTTCACTAAAGAAAGTTACCGGCCTCTTCTCTTGGGATAAAATAACCCTTACACCTACTCCATTAGCATCACACTCTACCTCAAACAACTTCTCAAATCTGGTAATGCTAAAACAAGTGTTGCGCTCAACTTCTCTTTGATCAAAGCAAAACTATTCTCTTATTCCCTACCCCAATGGAACCTCCTTTTCTTCAAACATTCAGTAATATGTGCTACAATGCTACTGAAATGTTTAATGAACCTCCTATAAAATATTGCTAACCCATGAAAGCTCCTTACATCACTCACATTCTTCGGGGTAGGCCATTCCCTAATAGCCTTTACTTTCTCTTCATCTACTTTAATTCCCTCACTACTCACCACATAGCCAAGGAATAACAAATTATCTCTCAAAAAAATACATTTTTTAAGTTTGCATACAATTTATTTTCCCTCAACACTTTAAATACTTCCCTAAGGTGTCTAATATTGTCTTCCCTCGATTTACTATGAATCGAAATATCATCAAAATAAACAACTACAAATTTACTCAAGAAAGATTGTAGTACTTGATTCATAAGCCGCATGAAAGTATTAGGAGCATTAGTTAGCCCAAAAGGCATGACTAACCATTCATAGAGCCCATCTCTCATCTTGAATGTCATTTTCCACTCATCACCTGGAAAGATTCTGATTTGATGATAGCCACTCCTCAAGTCAATCTTGCTAAACACACTACTCCACTCAGTTGATCAAGCCTATCATCCAACCTTAGAATAGGAAACCTATATCCAATGTTGTTAATCGCCCTGCTATTAACACACAGTCGCCAACTCCCATCTTTCTTAGGCGTCAACAAAGCTAAAATTGTACATAGGCTCATGCTAACCTGAATATGCCCCTTGCTTAGTAACTCTTATACCTTCTCCCTTAAATTTTCATTTACTTTGGTACTCATCCTATAATGAGGTAGGTTAGGAAGAGAAGCATCAGGAATTAAATTTATATGGTGTTGTATGTCCCACATTGGAGGTAACCCTGCAGGTAAATCCTCAGGAATAACATCATCAAACTCCTCTAATAAAGTTTTCACCTCCACTTGAATCTGATCCCTGACTAATTCTCTACTTTATGTCTCTCCCTTTACCATCATCAAATACACTTCTCGGGTTTCCTTACACTCGCCTACAAATGAAGATGGACCATGTACAATGGTTAAAAAGTTCCTTCCCTTCACTTTAAAGCCTTGGGTTAGTTCTTCCTAGTGAAAGGCACCAATGTATATCTCACTCTATCCTTTTCTAACTGATACACGTTACTCTTACCCGAGTGTTTATGTCACATCCGTACCCTAATTATAGGTATAATTGCATTCATAATACATTACATTTACATACATGTTGATAGAGTTTAAGTATAAGCTAGTATTTGTAGTCAAGTTAGTGTATCGGGTTAACCGTGTTTTGTATTTGATCAAAGAGTGAGAATTTTAGAATTTTGATGTCACTCAAAATAAGTAAAATTTTGAGAATAAAAAGGATTTGGAATAAAAAAAAA
>CATIWM010024650.1:0-10021 GCA_949671775.1 Mallotus repandus | reverse complement strand
AAAAGTTTTAAAAGTGTATTAAAATACACTAAGTCAATAATTTACATAATTAAAATAATATTCAACACCAAAATTTAAATTAATTTTTACTAGTAATCGAATATTAAAATTAATAAAATATTTATTAACACTGCAAATCCCAAATTTTAATTTTATAATTTATAAAAATTCTGGTTATAACAATCTTCCCCTCTCACAAAAATTCATCTTCGAATTTTAAATATAAAACTGAAAACAAGAATTCATCAAGGAAAGAGGTAAGGGTAAGCCACCTGCATCTCAGCCTCAGTCTCCCACGTGTGCTCCTCCATGTTGTTGTTCCTCCACAACACTTTGACCATTAGAATCTGCTTTGAACGCAACTGGCAAACTTGGTAATCAAAAATCGAAACTAGTTCTTCCTCGTACATTAGATCTTCATTCACTTCCATGCTCTGAGGCTGCAACACGTACCAAGGATCTGAAATATAATTCCTAAGTATAGAAATGTGGAACATTGGATGCACTTGCGACAAATTCGGAGGCAAAGCCAACCGATAGGCAACCATGCCAACTCTCTCCAGAATCTTAAAAGGCCCTATGTATCTCGATGCCAACTTTTCTTTATTGTCAAATCTCATAACACCTTTCATAGGTGATACCTTCAAAAATACATAATCCCCAACCTGAAATTCCACATCTCTGCACTTCGGATCCGCATAGCTCTTCTACCTGCTAGCTGCTGTTTCCAATCTCCTTCTGATCAAAGCAACTTTCTCAGATGCATCCAGGATAATTTTTGGTCTAGTTAGCTCTTTTTCTCCAATCTCATCCCAACACAAAGGAGTCCTACACTTCCTTCCATACAAAGCTTCATACAGTGCCATCTTAATACTGCTATGGTTGCTGTTATTATAAGCAAACTCTACCAATGGCAGATGATCATCCTAACTGCCTCCAAGATCCATTACATACATTCTCAACATATCCTAAAGTGTCTGGATCATCCTCTTAGATTGACCGTCTGTCTGAGGGTGAAAAGCAGTACTGAAATCAAGTCTAGTGCCCATTGCTTCCTGCAACTTCTGCCAAAATCGAGAGGTAAATACAGAACCTCTGTCATAAACAATGGAAACAGGCATTCCATGAAGGCACACAATATGCTTGATGTATAATCTAGCAAATTTAGCCACAGGATAAGAAGCTTTAACTGGCAGAAAATGAGCTGATTTGGTTAGCCTGTCCACTATCACCCAAATGGAATCGTATCCATTTCTTGAACAATGCAACCCTACCACAAAATCCATAGTGATTCTCTCCCATTTCCACTCAGGAATTGGAAGAGGCTGAAGCTTCCCATAAGGCTTCTGATGCTCAGTTTTCACTTGCTGACAAGTCAAACACTTAAAGACAAAATCAGCTACATCTTTCTTCAACCTATCCCACCAGTAAAGATCCGTTATGTTGTGGTACATCTTAGTAGCACCTGGATGTACACTATAGGCTACATAATGAGCTTCTTCTAGGATCTCTTCTATCAAATTATCCACATCAGGAAAACAGAATCGTCCACTAATCCACAAAACACCTTCATCATCAAGGTTAAAATCAGTGAATTTTCCTTCAAGAATCTTCTCTATAAGCTCTACCATAATAGTATCTCAGCTCTGAGCTACCTTGATCCTATCCCTCAACACTAATCTGGTTCTGAATTGAGCTAGCAATCCACCTGATATGCTTATCTTCATCATCAATCCTTGATTCATGAACTAATGCATCTCATGGATCAAAGGTCTTCTCTGCACACTAATGTGAGCAAGACTACCTGAGGACTTTCTACTCAAGGCATCTGCTACCACATTAGCCTTGCCTGGATGGTATAAAATATCACAGTCATAATCCTTCAGAAGTTCCAACCATCTCTTTTGCCTCAAGTTCAGATCTCTCTGCTGGAAGATATACTTCAAATTCTTGTGATCAGTGTAAATCTCACAAGTTACCCCATACAAATAATGTCTCCAGATCTTGAGAGCAAAGATCACTGCGGCCATCTTTAGGTCATGAGTAGGATAATTTTGTTAATGCTTCTTTAATTATCTGGAAGCATAAGCTACTACCCTACCATTTTGCATCAACACACAACCTAGGCCAACTCTGGAAGCATCACAATACATAGTGAACTTGTCCTCTCCATTAGGCAAAGTTAACACTGGAGCTGTGGTCAATTTCTCCTTCAAAAGCTGAAAACTATTCTCACAAGCTTCTAACCACACAAACTTCACATTCTTCTGAGTTAGGCGGGTCAAAGGTGCTACAATCCTCGAGAATTCCAGAATAAATCGCCTATAGTACCCAACTAAACCCAAGAAACTTCGAATCTCAGTGACTGTTGTTGGTCTGGGCCACTCAGATACTGCCTCAATCTTCTGTGGATCAACTTGAATACCATACTTAGACACTACATGTCCAAGGAATGCTACACTCTCCAACCAAAAATCACACTTTGAGAATTTAGCATAATGCTGATGTTCTCTCAGTGTCTATAGTACTGTCCTCAAGTGATATACGTGTTCTTCCATACTCTTTGAATACTCTTCGAATACACCAGTATATCATTAATGAACACTACTACAAACTGATCCACAAATGGTCTAAACACTCTGTTCATCAGATCCATGAAAGCAGCTGGTGCATTAGTTAACCTGAAGGACATCACCAGAAACTCATAGTGGCCATATCTAGTATGGAATGTCGTTTTAGGAATGTCGTCTTCACTGATCCATAACTGATGATAACCCGAGCTCAAGTCGATCTTGGAGAAGAATTGTGCACCCTAAAGTTGGTCAAATAAATCATCTATCCTCGGAAGAGGATACTTGTTCTTAATTATTACCTTATTCAGCTCTCTATAATCAATGCACAGTCTAAGTGTACCATCCTTCTTCTTCACAAACAAGACTAGTGCACCCCAAGGAGAAACACTGGGTCTAATGAAACCCTTGTCTAGCAAATCTTGCAGCTGCTCCTTTAACTCTTTCAACTCTGCAGGAGCCATCCTATAAGGCGGCATAGAGATAGGAGCTGTGTCTGGAACCACATCAACGTCGAATTTGATCTCCTTGTGAGGTGGTAAATCTAGCAACTCATCAGGAAAGACATCTAAAAACTCACATGCTACTGGAACATCTGAGATGGATGTCTTCTCCACTGTAGTATCCCTGACTAATGCCAAGTATCCCTAACATCCTTTTCTCAACATCTTCCTAGCCGTGATGGTGGAGATAAGATTCTGAGGTGCAGAACTCTTATTAGGAATTCTGAAAATCACCTCTTTACTCCGACAATCAATAATGGCATAGTGCTGAGACAACCAATCCATTCCAAGGATCACATCAAAATCCATCACATCCAGCAACATCAAGTCCACTGAAAATTTTCTTACTTCTACCAACACCAAACACCCAGGAAGCACAACATCGGTGTCCAATGAGTCATTTAGAGGTGTGGCAACCGATAAAGGAACTACCATCCTTGAGGCTTGCCAACCCGACTTCGACGTAAAAATAGGGGACACGAAAGAATGAGTAGCACCCAGATCAAACAAGACTCTAGCGTCAAAGAAACATATTGAGAGTGTACCTGCCACAACGGCATTGGATACTTGAGCATCCTGCTAGGTAAGAGTGAAGACTCTGGCCTGTCCTCTGCCTCCCTACTGGCTGATGGAAGCCTGACCAAGGCCTCTCATACTACCTCTGCCTCCTCTGCCTCGCCCCTGCTGGGCCACAAACTGTGAGGTACTCTGATACTGAGCTGGTGGCAGTTGATAAGGAGCTGGAGCTGCACTAGCAGTGGAATACTGTGGAAACTGCTGCTGATTAACTAGAATAAGGGCACGCTCTGGCAAAATGTCCCTTCTGTCAACATTGAAAACATGCCCCCGGAGCCATGTAACACTGTCCCTGATGGACTCTCTCGCACATCTGGCAAGTACCGACCGCAGATCTCGTACTGCCATAACCGAAACTCTGGCCGTTGCTACTGCTAGTAGCACCAGAACCAAATCTAACTGGTCTGCGAGCTCCACTGCGACCATGCCTACTACTCCTGTGAACTCTCTGCTGAGGTCTCTGGCCCTGCTGAGCAAATCCTCTCTGCTGACTGCTAGAGCCAATATGAAATATAGTGTATGGAGTGCTCTGAGATCCTCCTGCCTAAACACCTCCCATCTGATAATAATCAGGCATAGCTCCTTGCCTGATCAATCTGAGCTCTATCTCATTGGCTAACTCTATCACAGACTCAAGAGTCAGGCCTGTAGTCAACATCCCAGCGAACGCAGAACCCAAACTAATAACGTAGGCAGTGACTGCAAAATACTGGTCTCTCATCAAGTCCTCAGCATACCGACCAAGTCAGAGAAACTCTCTGGTATACTCCTCCACTGACCCGTCGCCTCTGGAAATGTTTGTCATCTGGACTCTGTAACTCATCTGCAAAGGCTCTAGGTAAAAGCATCTCATGAATCTCTCTCTAAACTGAGCCCAGTTAAATGTCATCATATGAGGCTGGATAACATGAATGAACCAATCCAGTGCTAACCCCTCAACTGATAACTCGACGATCAGTATCCTCTAATAATCTATATAAGCAGTCTGAGTCCTAGACTCGATCGTGTGAAGAAAATCCAATGGATCTGACATCCCATTAAATGATATCTTGCTAACCCTGGCGATAAATAATTCTGCCTCTAGGTCTGACATACCCTGCTGAAGTGAAGGTTGCATAGCTGGTATGGCCTGGGGCATAGATGTTGCACCCTGCTGAAGTCCAGGTGCAAAGGCAGCTTTGACAAATTCCTGGTCTGCAGGTTCCTCATCCTGTAGCTCTCTTTGCCTATGGCGACCTGCCGCTCTTCACCTCAACCTTAACCTCTACCCCTTCGCCTAACTTAGAGGCTCAGGGTCTTAAGCCTCATCCTGATAAGAATCACTGTCATCGGCCTCATCGACCATTGGAGCAACTCGTGTTCACCTCATTTTGAAAAGATAAAAATAAGCAAAAGCTCAGACAACAATAGACACCCTAACGGTTACGCGAAAAACTAAGAGCAACGAAGACTTTTCAAAGATGTAATCGAGCCTAATTGCTACAGTAGTTTCAAAGAAAACTCAACTCTAGTAGCCTAGGTCCACAATACTAAACCTAGGCTCTGATGCCAACTTTGTCACGACCCAAACCCGAGAGTTATGACCGGCGCTAGGGGACGGGAATTCACACGAATCCGGAACCCATAGCAAGCCTTAAGCACAAATAAAACATTCAACAAGCATATAAAAATACCTCAGAATTAAAACTTTTAATAATTTAAAGAAAACTCCATATCATATTATTTTATTATACAAATATCCAAATACACAATTTCAGTCTACAACAACATCACATACTACCACAAGATTTACTACTACTACAGCATCTAATAAAATACAAGAAAAGATGACAGTTCAAAATTTACATAAGTCAGCCGGGGAAGAAAGAGTCCGGCAAAGATTACTACTAGTAAGGGTCTGACGAGAAGAATCCTGAAAAATAATTGAGGGGGGCAGACCTCACTGAGTGAATTATTATTATATATATGCATGTAACCTAATGCACGTACACACAAGCATCAATAATAATATTCATATATTTATATTTATA
Source organism: Mallotus repandus (assembly GCA_949671775.1). Classification (NCBI taxonomy): domain Eukaryota; kingdom Viridiplantae; phylum Streptophyta; class Magnoliopsida; order Malpighiales; family Euphorbiaceae; genus Mallotus; species Mallotus repandus. Next base: position 4,342 of record CATIWM010024650.1, on the reverse strand, counting down.
TAAATATACATATAATCCACACAGGTGCTTGAAAATATTTTTCAAGATTTATTTTGCTGGAAGATCGGAGTAGAACCCTAAAAAGTCCGCATCCTCAAATCACATAATCTTTACTTTCCATCAGGCTCACTTAAATACCAAAATATTTCTCTTTTCCAAATTGACAGTGGACTGGTCCCGAGACACTAAGTCAACTAAGCTCCCGCAGTCTCACTGCCGGCATGACTAGATCCGAGACACTAAGTCAACTAAGCTACAGCAGTCACGCTCTCGACCAAAATTCTCAATATGTCATCTATCATAAATTCCATAATATCGATCGAATATCAAACCTAGTATTCTAACGTACTATTGCGCAACAGTCCTAATGTAACCCACTAGGTGGCACGTTCTACGGCTATCCTCCAAAATATTTTATTCCAAATAAATAAATAATTCATATTAAATAAAGTATTGAGATATTATAAAATATGCAAGATATCCAAAATACGCAATTAATTATGGCATTTAAATATATAAACGCATATATATAATAATAATAATAATAATAATAATGCGATAATAACAATAATTAATGAACGCAATATAGCATATGGAAATTGACGTTTATTTAAAACATAGATGCTAATAATGTATTTATATATGCCATGCATGCATATAATAATAACTCATAGGTGTGCGCTCCTCTACTCTAGTTCGGCTGGCCCTGTCCGGAAGGTCTAGCTCGCGGTGCAGTTAAAAGAAAATAATAACAAATAAATAATTAGAAATAAATTCCTAATTTTATACTTTAGAGATTTCTAACGAACGACTTGATTTAAGACCCGACTCGACTAAGACTCAAAATTAAGACTGACCCGATGTCATGTTTTACGAGAAATCTACCAAAAATTCGATAGAATCTCCTTTGTAAAATGGACATCTCTGTACTAAAAGTAGAGCTGTTTCTGTAAGCAAACACACTTCAAAATATCCACATCACTCAAAATCTTGGGTTGGGCCCCGAACTACAAATTACGCCCAACCGAGAACCAACACCATTCACAATTAATAAAATAATATAATAATTTCTCAAGTCACCAAAATATCTCATAAAAATATTAAAACATTTATTTTTCAAATAAATGATAATATTCTATTTTTTAATAATATTTCGCTAATAAAATTCATAAATGGAATAAAATTTCATTTTACAATTAAATTAGCATAAATTGCAAATAATTATTAAAATCATTTATTAATATCATAAAAATAATAAAATACTCATTTAGCTTAAAAATAACAAATAAGTTTATTTTCCATATATATTTTTTTCAAAATTATCACTAATTAACAATTAATTGAAAATAACTATAAAAAATATTTTTCATACCTTTATTAATAAAAAAATAGTCTAAAACCAAATAATTAACAATAATTTTAATTAAAATCAAATAATTTGCTAAATTCCAATAATTTCCCGGAATTTACTAATAATTAGCTCAAAATAGTAAATAATTCATAAAAATTATTTTAATACTATTCATCATTCAAAAACTGTCCAAAACATAATAATTAACAATAATTTCAACTAAAACATAAAAATTACCCATTTATACTAATTTTTCCAAAAATTCATTTTCCACATAAACCTTCGAAAATTCATAATAAAAATTCTAGACATAATTTCAGTAAACTTTTTTCACAAAGCTTGTAGAAAATACAACAAGGAATTTATTAAAATTCCAAGACTGTCCGGAACAGTGCCGTAAATAGTAACCCAAACCCGGAAAATTTAAGATTTTCAGAAAAATAAATAAAAATAATCTTTAGATAGCTCACAATCTCTACAACAATCAGTCTCATAGAAACTATATCAAATAAAATCAAATTCAAGCTCAAATTAACAAAAACTCAAAATATTAAAAATCAAATTATTGACAAACGGAATAGTTACCGAAGTCGAAACTCGAAACAGTTTGAAGATTTGAGAAGCCCGTAGGATGAGCTTTCAAAAGAGACCAACCTTGCCCGCTGAGGTGGCCGGAAACGGCACCGGTGAGGAAGAGAACAATCCGGCCAAAGAAGAAAAAGAAGAAGTGAAAGTGAAAGTGGCTATTGCCACTTTCACCATTTTACCTTTTTTTTTTAAGTAAAAGTTGAAAAATAATATAAAAATAGAATATCTCTATTTATTTTTGTATTTCCTCTAAATTACACATATATTTCTACACACTTAAAAAGTTTTAAAAGTGTATTAAAATACACTAAGTCAATAATTTACATAATTAAAATAATATTCAACACCAAAATTTAAATTAAATTTCACTACTAATCAAATATTAAAATTAATAAAATATTTATTAACACTGCAAATCCCAAAATTTAATTTTATAATTTATAAAAATTCCGGTTATAGCATGCCCAAAACTTTTTCGGCATATTTTTTTTCAAACAAAAGACACCTGGCCATCTCCATAATTGTTCTATTTTTCCTTTCACTCACTCCATTTTGTTGAGAAGTGTAAGGAATTGTAAGTTGATGATGAATACCAGCTGTAATATAGAACTTGCCAAGCTCTTGAAGGTATATTCAGTACCATTATCATACCTGATTGTCTTGATTTGATAACCACTTTGCTTCTCAATCCAAGCTTTGAATCTTTGAAATATTGTAGCAACCTCTGATTTTTTCTGAAGAAATAAACCCAATACATTCTGGAGGAGTCATCAATGAACAAGAGGAAGTATCTATTACCACTCATTGTAGGAGTAGTTATAGGACTATAAACATCGGTGTGAATAAGCTGTAATTTTTCAATAGCTCTCCAAGCTTGATTTGTAGGAAATGGTTTTCTAGTTAGTTTTCCAAGTTGACAAGCTTTACAGACTCCATTACAATCATAAATTACATGAATATCATCTACCAAATGCTTGTTATGCATATGCTTCAAAGAAGAGAAGTTGAAGTGGCTAAATATTTTATGCCACAAATCAGAGTTATCCAAGATAGCAGTGTATGCATGAACGTCAACATTTTTCAAATTCACAGGAAATAATATTTTTCTCACTTTCACTGTGCATTGTTCACTACCAGTTGGATCTAAAATAGTGCATGACATATTTTGAAAGTGCAAGGAATAATTCCTTTCAAGCATCTGGCCAACACTCAGTAAATTTTGACTCATTTCAGGTACAAACAACACATCTGAAATAAATTTGATACCTGATGGAGTTTCCACTGCAACATCATCTTTTCCTTTTACATCTACAAGTTCACCATTCCTAACTTCCACTTTGTAAGTATAAAATGTATCCATCTTCTTGAACAAAGTAGGATTTAAACATATATGATATGTGCAAGCACTATCTACAAGTCAAGCATCATTGGTGCTTTGAATTTCATTGTAGATAGCCATAAACAATTTCTCCTCTTGAGGCAAATTTTGATGAGTTTCTGTAACTTGTGCTTGTTGACCTTAAGAATTGCCTATTTTTTTACAAACCTTATCGATGTGACAAAACTTCTTGCATAATCTACATTAAACTCTTGGTTCAAACCAATATCTCTTTTTAGTGTGGCTTGTCTTTTTACAGTGACTGCAAGGACAAATTTTTTTTCTCCATCCATGTTAATTTCAGCATCTTTCTTCTCTTGCTTATCACCACTTAGCTTCCTTCTTTCTTTGTTATTATGATATTTGCCTTTAGTTTTTGAAAATAATGCAGATTCACCTATCTATTCTTGCCTTAAAGGCTTAAAGAGCATTTACAAGCTCTAAAAGAGTGATCTGCGACAAATCCTTTGAATCGTCCAAGGAAGATATTTTTGATTCAAATCTCTTAAGTAAGCTTACAAGCACTTCCTAAAAAATTCTACTATCCGAAAGTTGCTCACCAAGTAAACGAATTTGATTAACAACCTTTATCAACTTGTCAGCATACTCCTTTATAGTCTCTGTTTCTTTCATTTTGAGAATCTTAAATTCCTTTTTCAAATCACCAAATTCATTTGCCTTGTTCTATCACTACCTTAGAACTTATTTTTCAAGAGATCCTAAGCCTCTTTGGTTGTTTTACAAGCCATAATTCTTAGACAAATGACATCTGACACAGTTAAATGTATACAAGTAAGAGCTTTATATTTCGTTGCACTCTCTTCAATATGATGCTTCATCTGAGCTACGAAGGGATTAGCACTTAATAGAGGTGGATCTCTACCTGTTTCTACTACTTCCTAGAGATCAAAAGCCCTTAAGTGAGTCTTCATTTTGAAAGCCCAAAGGTGATAATTTTCACTATTAAAGATAAGAGGTGTAGCTACTGAAAAATCTTTTGAAGCCATTTTGAAACTGTGGCTTTT
>CATIWM010024639.1:0-11774 GCA_949671775.1 Mallotus repandus | reverse complement strand
GAAAATGTTGGCGAGTTAGAATTTATAAATTCCAAACTCACTTTTTCAATGCAAAAGAGAAAAAAATATATAACTAAGGTTACCACCCAAATAAACAAAGAAGAATGAGAGCTTCTTCTTTTACGTAGAAATATTTTTTTTTATTCTCTTTGCACTGCACTTTACAAGAAATGAATTATAATATTTATAATGATCTTTTTGCTAAAAAAATCAATGATTAAAATTTATCATAAATATAAATCATTATTTTATATATAGTAAACGGTATTAAAAGAAAAAACTAAAAACTATATTTCACTTTTCATTATTAGTAATGATTTCAATAGAGGCTACACTCTTCCTCAAATTCTAGCTTGATGCTCTTAGGTTGCTTAAGTAAGAATTGATCGAAAACAAGCACCAAATTATTGTCGTTGCTCAGATCGCTCTGGTCATTGTTGTGCCTCGGCTGCTGCTCCTTTTTATCTTCCTCAACTCATTAGAATTTCTCCCTTGTTGAGAAGAACTGGTGCTGGACCTCACCGTGGACCTCACCGTTATTTAGGGCCTTTGTGTTGCAGATTATGTGTATGCTAATTCCGTTTGCTAATTAATGATATCCTTTTATTGATGTTAAAAAAAATAAAGTCAAAGAGTGCCAATGGGTGATTAAAAAAATATTATAGCCTGACTTAAGCACGTAAATGAATCATATTAACAATATCATTGCACGCTTTTTTTATTTGTTTAAATTTTATCATTTTTATTGGAAAATTATGTAGTCATTTTTTTGAACTAAGAATTATATAGTGAAAAGCAGGATCACATAAAATAACCCATACATTAATTAACATATATTTAACACAACAACATATTTTAATTTACAAAGAGGGCTAAGCGAAAGCAATAATGCAGCGGTAAAACTAGATTCGGCGATGGGGGCTTGGCTTTTGCTGAGAAGTGCGAAGGTGAATTGCTAATTTTCGTAGACACGACACTCGTCAGTCTCAGGATTGTCCTGGCAGAAGTACTCGAGAGGATCCTGTTTTTCCAGCCGGAGCCTGAAATCAGCCTTTGCTTGACTCACCTCCTCCACCTCATCCCAAGCCACCTTACACTCGTCAGAGGTTTGATCTCCCTCGCAAACCTCCTTCGCTTCCATCACTTTTTTCTCTATCATCTCTGTCAGCTGCTTTTCCCTCATCTGCGTCCCCTTGAACTTAGGCGCTCCTCCCATCGCTTGCACAGCTCCCTTATTTCTGTTTCTGCTCTTCAAAAAAAGTGATGAATTACGGAAAATATTGCAGGAGGCGTCAGATCGTGGCACGAAAGATGAAGAAAAGATCCACGTCTCTCGTGCGGGAGCGCTTGCAGCTGCATGTGATGCCATCTGATCTTCTCTCGAGACGATGCTTTGTTTCAACAATGGAAAGGAGAAGAAGAAGGAACTACCGTATGAATTTTATTTATTGATCAATGTAAGCAAGGACACAAAGGTAATTTGATGTTTCAATGGATTGGTTTAAATGCTGCTTTTGATTAAATCAATCGCTGTCCAAGGCCCATCTATAATCTATCATCGTTGGAATTACCTAAACACCCCTAGTATTTTGCGGCTTGAATACTGTCTGCTGCCATTTCTAAACAATAAATTGGGTTCTCCACCATATGGGTGAACGGCCAAGATCGCATCGCATTGCCTACCACAAAATGGACGGCGAGTGATGAAAAAGTAGACGATGGCGGTGGTTGGTTTCGAGATTTCAAGAGAGCTTTGATTTTGCGAAGTGACTTACTTTTAACTTTGAAGCGTTATCCACGACACAACAACCAACCACCTCCTTTCAACTTTCTTTTTTTGACATCAAATGAAAAATGAGTAGTTGTTAAAAAAAAAAAAGGGAAAAATGAGTAGTTGTATTGTGTCGTTTCTGCTCTAGCTTTGTTGTCACCGTCGGTTCAGAGCCGTTATGTACAATTGTTTATATTTACAGGAAGGAAATTAGAATCATTAAATTTATTGTTTAGAATTCCATTTTATAGAAGAATTTTCAAATCAAGGAGCGGCTGTGGTCCGAACCAAGGAGAAATTTCAAAGAATGGGTCTAGCTCGATTACCAAGAGAGAGAAAAATAAAAGTATCTAGCTGCTCATTTGTCCATACTACTTTTATTATGAGCCACATCCAATCGAAAAATTGAGGGCTAACGTGGCAATTCACCGTGATGCAATGACTTCAAAATTTTACTTTTTGGGCCATGCACACCTCACATATGTAAATTTTCCTAAAATTGAATTTCATTTTAATAATTGTACATATTTTTTGAATAACTGAGATTATATTAAAAATTAAAGCTTACAAAACATAGTTATAATTCTAAGGGGACCATGGCTTTACAAGAGAAATACCATGAAAGTCATCAACCTTACCCTTACTTTCCAACTAGCTATAATGTAAGAGTAATGAGTATGACAAACCACTGACCTCCAATAATCTGAAACAATAAAGGATAGGATATGGAGATCAGACTTTAGTGAGTCCATCTATGTAGCAATGACTAAATTGTTAACAAGAGCTTCTCCTATAACTGAGATAGTCCGGGAGGGACTTTGCTTGTGTTCTTCTGTTGTGATTTATAATTCTCATAATCCAAGTTATTATTTTAAACAAGATTAAAAGTTTGAATATATTTAAAATTTTTAGAGTGAAAATAGGTGCATTCTTTAATAATTTATTACTTAAAAATTAGATTAATGGTAAAATGTATAAAAGAGTATAATATAGATTAACATTAGATTATAGCTAATAAAAAGACTAACAATTTAAATGTTTATGTTAGCAATAAAACATTCAGTTATAAATTTAAATTAGTTAAATTATAAATGTTAATAATTAAATAAAATATTTATTGAAAGTAAAAAATTTTAAAAATCATTTAAGAATATTAATGATTAATTTGTTAATATATAAATTTATTACAAATTATAAAAATTATAGAAACTAAATAAAATATTTTATTACATACTATACCGTTATTTTTACCTATATTTAACGAAATGATTCAATGTGTTAAAAATAAAAATAAAAAAATTAATATATAAAAATATAAATGATCAAATCTATAAAAATTAAAATACAGGTAAATCAAGAAAATAATAAAAGTGCATAGATTTTTTTTTTTCTTAAGGGAAAAATTCGAACGCCAAAATGGTGGGGCCAGCGCAGCGCAGAATTGTCCATAAGAAACAAACCAACGGCTACTTGTTAGTTTCAAAATTCTCTCTTCTATCAGTGAAGAACCAAGAAAAGAAAAAAAAAAGTAAGAAGAAGAAGAAGAAGAAGTGTGAGCGATGGAAGGTATTCAGATGGATCCGGAGACAGAGTTTCTTGCTTCGAAACAGGAGACAGGCCACGAGTGGGAACTTTTCAAAGAAAACATAAGGCCCTTGAAGAGAGGCCGCAACGTTCGCCTCTTGAACGACGCCCTCAAATCCTATACCCACAATCAACTTAAGAAGTCTCTTCTTGAGACTCGAAGGTTCTCATCCTCCTCAATCTTTTCTTTTCCAAGTTTGGTTAAATCTATTTCTCTGTTTTGTTTTCCCTCTCATGTTCTTTTTCTACTTTTCTTCATTGGTTTTAGGAAGTTGATTGAGGCAATTGATGCATATGAAGGGGATGATCCTCTCCTTCCATGGCTCGAGTAAGTCCTACCCGAAATTGTTGCTTTGTCTTTCACCTCTGATTACAGAATTCACATCTGAATCTGATTTTTTTGTTCATTTCTTTTAAGTTGAGTAGTAATTTCACAACCCTAGAACTTTATTCAGTTCATCACTGCTTGGGATCTATTTAACGGACAACTGTTCTTTCTTTTTATCTTTAATTTTCGAAGGTGCATTAAATGGGTTCAGGAATCATTTCCACCTGGCGGAGATTGCTCTGGACTAATAGTGATATATGAACAATGTGTGCGTACCTTTTGGCATTCAGAACGCTATAAGGATGACCTTCGCTACCTCAAAGTATGGCTGGAATATGTAGGTTCTTTATCTTTCTCTCTTTTGTCAATTCTCCATGCTCTGATTTAAAAATTTAAAGCTGCATTGCTTGTTCCAGTGCTGTATGTGATTTTCTTTTTGTTCAGTCTACAGTTTCTGAAACTGGTTATTTAATAAAATGGCATGCAGGCCGAAAACTGCCTTGATGCGGAAGTCATCTACAATTTTCTTGATGCAAATGAAATTGGAAAGTCACATTCTGCATTCTACCTTGCATACGCTTTACATCTGGAGGCCATGTCTAAGATCAAAGCTGCAAATGACATATTCAATCTTGGGATATCGAGGCAAGTCTTTCTCTCATTCCTTATTGCAGGAGATGTCTGGTTGATCTTGTTTTTTTTTTTTTTTATTTAATAGAGCTGTCCTGATACAATATGCAAACGCTTGACCCGTTAAGGGAACGGCATAACAGTCTTTTTTGCTCTATTCGTATGGTCTAAGGAGATTTAATTATTTTGTCTTGTTCTGAGGTTTTGACAAAGGTTTATGGCATATTAGTACAAATTTGGCCTCATATTTCAACTTGTTAAATATTTAACTCCATTTTATGACATTGGTGTGAGATATGCATGGTGGGATTAGTGGGTTTTTCATGGTGTAGGTTTAAGTGGGCTGGCAATCATTCTGATCAAATGTCATATTGCAGAGCCAAAACTATTCTGCGGCAACAGTGATCAGCTGCATTTTAATGACTTCAATTGTGTTTTCAAAGAGTTACATGGAATGGACAACTATGACTGTTATGTGTGCGTGTACTTTATCATCATGGAATATATTATGCAATGAGTGTGGATATGGATCTTTCCAATACTTAGTTCAACCAAAAGCAGCCATAGAATAGTTACTCATCTTTCAACCTGTTAGATTCACTCATTTTTTAACTCCATTATGCATTCAACTTGCTCATTGGATTTGAGGCTTCTGCCGTTACAGGGATGCTCAACCAATTGAAAAATTAAAGGATGCCTACAAGAAATTTTTAATTAGATCAATGAATAGACCAAAAGTTGCAGAGGTATGTAACATTTTTTGACTTAGTTAATTATCTTTTTTCATGTAAATGATATGCTGTTTTGTGTTGTTTCAATAATTTAGGAGGACACTGGAGAAAATAACTTGCCAGCTCGGACCTTTGGAACTGTGTTGTCCAACGCGCAAAATGGTAAGTTTCTTTTTGCTTTGTTCCACCAAGGCAAGTTTTAATATGTTAAAAAACTATTCTCATCTTGTAGGGAGGCAGAATATTGCGAGTTATGATTCCACAGGGAACAAACTGAATACAGACAGGTAAACTTATGGGAATCTGAGGCAGTTTCCGTGGAATTTCCAAATATTAATCTTTTCCCCAGATTTTTATTTCCTTTTTGGCTTAAACTGGTTCAAAATTTGCCATAGATTCACTCAACTGTATAATTAAAACAAACTAAGAATAAATCACTCACAAGATATGAGATGAAATCAGTACCGCATTAAGTCACATATCATATGATTTGTCTTGAAAGGGGAAAGGTAGGAAAGATGAAAAAACGTCATCAGATTCCAACATTTAGGATTTAATTACAAGTGTACTGGTTTGAAATTCTTACCGTTTATATTATATGAAAACTCACAGGTTTTTGATGATATGTTACAGGGGGGGATGTTTGTTCACATTAATACTAGTACTACCTTTTCTGTGTTGTGTGTGTGTGTGTTTGTTTAGATTTTCGCCAAGTGATTACTACTCCATTACGTCTATTTAATTAAATCTATCTCACAACACTGGTACCTGTCTTCATGAGATGTAGATAGACGTCTACCTAGTTATACTTGGCTTCTATCATTAGTTCTTACGGTTAGCTAGCTATGCCAAGTAATATATTTCAGTTTCTCACTGATTATTTGTTTATTTTACAGGGCTCAGAAGACTCCTTTTTCTATTTATAAAGACGCAAATGCTGATGTCTTGCTAGGACATCAACCTGGAAAGTCAAAAACAGATTTAAATCCCTGGAACAGTCTTGGAGCTCGAGCTGAAAGAAACAAAGAAAATAATGCAATACCAAACAAATGGACAACTTACAAGGTGACCTTACCTCTAAAACGTGCTCTCTCATTTCCATTTCTTGTTAAAATTTAGTTAACCATATCTTCACACGAAAGCATCTATAAGCTTGAGAGGATGACTTGTTTCAGGTTACTCAAAGACCCGGGCCTAGAGTAGGAGCAACTGCAAGTGCTTGCATTGAAGTATTTGTTGATGAGGAATGTGCAGAGTGAGTAGTTTTTCCATGTTTCCTTCTGTTAGGTACTTCTTCATATTTCCATCTCTCCCTGCTCAATTATTAATCTATCTGTTGTCAAATTTCCAATCAGATCTGATAGAATAAACAATCGAAGTGGCAAGTCGTCAACTTTGCAGCTCAGACAGGGTGATGGTCTGGACATAAAAAAGTAAGTGGCACTTGTTTAGTATTTTTGTAGTTGTCCCTGTGACTTGTTCTGAAATAGCAACTTTCACCGTAAGCAGGGAAATTGACTTATTGAGGGAGAATCCATTACGCAATTTCCCATGTAACAGCCTACCAAGATGATGGATGAGCTGACAGACAGAAGCACACTCGTGCAAATGTCCACAGTGACTCACTCTCTGTCGTGGATCAGCTTTTATAACTGAAGCTCGATTAATGTGGATAAATTCATATGTATTATGTAGTTGTTTTGTGTTGTATTTTCTTCCCCTGACTGAAACTAAAGATCTGCAAATTATTGATTTGTTGAGGCATCTTAATGCGTGCATTGCAGGGTTCTTTCTTTGTTTTGCTGTGTTGATTGATTTCTTCTAAAATCTCAACTGCTTTCCGGTAATTTGATGATTTTGGCAGCAGCTAAGTGAATTAAAAAACAGCAGATGAGAGTTGCAAAGATTGCACTAAATAAGCAATTCTACTAAATGCAAAAAGTCTAAATAAAAAGCGGAATGAATAGCCGAGGAATTGCAACAACTATTTTCATAACAGAGTCAGCTAGAATTAGAAGAACAAGAACACCCGAAGAAATTGAAATATAGGTTTCAATGGACCGGGCCCTGGGGATGTTACGGGCCGTTGTTCAAAATCAATCGTTGGTCAAAATTTTCAAAAAGTCAATAAATCTACGGCTGAGCTTAAGCCATCAAGAACTGCAAGGTCAAGACTAGAAGCTTCCAGAGTTGCCTTGGCTCTCCCGTTGTCCCCAAATTTGGGTTTCTCTTTGCCGAATTAGGGTTTTTGGAACCTACCTGCTTATTCTCTCCAATCTCTTACCTCTCTGCCTATGAATTGTCTGGGGCTTCTAAAATAAACACAAACACTCCTCTCTCTCTCTATGTTTACTTCCAATTGTGTAAAACACAAAACCCGCTAACAAAATTTTCGAATTGTATCAGCCATGGCGGAGCACTTGGCTTCAATTTTTGGCACGGAGAAAGACCGCGTTAACTGTCCATTCTACTTCAAGATCGGGGCATGCCGCCATGGAGATCGTTGCTCTCGCCTCCATAACCGCCCCACAATCTCTCCAACTCTTCTCCTCTCTAACATGTACCAGCGTCCCGACATGATCACCCCTGGCGTCGACGCCCAGGGCCAGCCCATTGACCCAAGAAAGATCCAGGAGCATTTCGAGGATTTCTACGAAGACATTTTTGAAGAACTCAGCAAGTTCGGCGAGATTGAGAGCCTCAATGTTTGCGATAACCTCGCTGACCACATGATCGGCAACGTTTATGTTCAGTTCAGGGAAGAGGACCAGGCTGCCGCTGCTTTGCAGGCTCTGCAAGGTCGATTCTACTCAGGTCGACCAATTATTGCTGATTTTTCGCCTGTAACTGATTTCCGCGAGGCAACCTGCAGGCAATTTGAGGAGAATAATTGCAACCGTGGAGGTTATTGTAATTTCATGCATGTAAAACTTATTGGAAGAGATTTAAGGAGGAAGCTGTTTGGAAGGTACCGTGGATATAGAGGGAGTAGGAGCCGGAGCCGGAGTGTTAGTCCAGCTAGGCATAAGCGTGAGAGAGATTATAGAGACCGAGACCGTGACTACCGTGGGAATGGGCGTAGGAGTAGGAGTGGCGACAGACATGATAGGGATGGTGGTAGAAGAAGATACGTCAGTCCCAGGCTGCGGAGCAGGAGCCCTGTCAGGGAAAGCAGTGAAGAACGTAGAGCCAGGATTGAGCAGTGGAATAGAGAGAGGGAGGAGAAGCTGTGAGAGCTACTCTATTTCGGCCTGTTACTACTTGAGCAAAGAGTGGATGTGTCTTTTGGCATGTTTCTTATTGGTAATATTTCTAGGCTCAGATGTTTGGTTATATGCTCCTTGAAATTCGCTAAATATTTGATACTTGATGGCCTTCATTTGGATGACTGGAACGTTTATTTTTTCTTTGCTGTTAGGATGGTGTCGGTTATCATTTCAGTTAAAATAGTGGTGTAGTACTGATGGGTAGTAGTTATATTTCCTTCTTGTCTGATGTTTAAGGGTTCAAGATGCTTCAATCTTGCAATTTGTGATCCTTCTGATGCTTCATGTTTTCCTTGATTTCCAATGTGGTCATGTTAAACATTTAATTTTTTTTTTAATGATGCTCCATTATTGTTATTTAAAGCTGAAGCTCTGCTTTTTCTACTCTATTGGCAGTGCCCTTCTCCATGTTCTCATTGAGAGTAGGCTTGAATGCATGAAATTTTCTTTTAAATTTCTAGTAACTGAATTGTTAGATGAGATTGAGACAAATTTGATTGATCCGATATGTTGTAGGGCTGTAATACTTTGTGGATATTATTTATGGGATTTAATTCTTAATGGAATTCTTAACTTACATGCTAAAGTACGATGTAATTGCTAAAGACAAAATATCTGATTATAGGCTTGCCTTTTTTTGATTTTCTAGTGATTGGTAGCCCACTGCTGGCAAATAATAAAGATTTTGCATTTTCATTTATGTGGTGGATATCAACCTTGTGCAGTGACTTGGATGAAATTCTAATGCTGTAGGATAGAATTCGTTCTACACCTGGTTCCTTAAGATAAAATAGGATTTAAGATATATTGCTCATTTTCTACTGGGCTTGTTTTGAGTTCTAGACAGATTAATAAATCTTCAGTATGTTGTGGAGGATTGTTGGTAAATAAGATTAATTATCGTATGGATTTTGTAAACCGTGCAAGTTTTCGAAATAAAAAATTGCAGGGACACTTGGCCATAGGCATGCTCGAAGTGCTAGCAGATTTTTGTCGGGTTTGGAAGTTTTGGAGATGATCAAGCTGCACAATGACAGGAGAGCTGCATTTTTATAGTTTTATTGATTGGGTATCTATATTTTTGTTCAGGAGTTTGACTTCCGTTTTGGTTCATACTTATCTTCTTGTGATATGGATATTAAACAATCTAAAGTGTTGAACTGGAGATCTACCCAAGCCATGTGATGATGTGCCTCTGTTGTTTGTGAAATGGTGCTTTAATGATGTTTGTGTAGCTTTATGACTGTTGAACATATAGGAGAGGTGCTGGTATTCAGAATTAATCACTATTATATATAGCGATCGCATCCTTGTTTAGGTAGTTGTATGTGGTGTAGGAGTCAATTAAATATAACCATGCTCTGGTTTAGGTGGTTGTATGTGAGGAGGCAATTAGATTATCTTTTGGATGGTCTTCGGGCTTCTTTGTGGTTGTATTATACCATTGAGAGTCTCCTTTCTAATAAGTATCTCCTCTCTTTCCTCTTTTTTATATGTGAAACATGCTGCCACTTTCTTTTGATAATTTTGTTCTAAGTACTTATTTTTGATACAGTTGATCGGTAAGAAGCCTCAAAATTCAATGCCGTCAAAAAGCTGAGTTTTTAGTGGCATTTGTAAGATCATATTTTCCATTTGTTTCCTTTTTCATCCGTGAGGTTTCTAATGTGTTTGGGAACAATGTGTTTCTCTTTTGTTGTTTTGTAGCTAGGGAATGTTAACATATGACTCCAAGAAGTTAGACCTACATGATTTTACTGCCAATGCGGGATGGGTGTTACTTCTTCATAAATGGATTTTGTGTTTTGGTGCCTGCTTCTTTGTGAGGGTTGTTCCTTTTGGGTTATGGTAAGGTTTTGGTTGGACACGGGGTTGTGGTAAGCAAACTGTCATCATTTAAAGGTTGCATTCCTGTTTACAGAGGAAACATCCTTTAATACTTGGGTTTCTTAGTGTCACTCTCGATGTCTTGATTAGACCTGCAAATACAACTTCCCTAGCAGTATGTAGGTAACTAGTGGGGATTTACAGCGAATGCACAGCCTGGAATTTGGAAGTTTTGTCCTCTACTATGGAAGCATGATTATATTTTATGTGCTCGCGTCTCCCATTTTACAAGATGAAATAAGCGCACTTGCTAATTGATTATTAGCCAACCATGCCTTTAGGGCTAGTTGGGCTAACTGAACGCAATGGTGGTCACAAAAAGGTCATTTGTCCTGTTAGAATATGAATTTGTGCCGGGGTTCTAATGCCACGGTTCGGGTTTCGGTTTGAAGATTTATGGAATCAAACTGGAACTGTATCTTGGACAGTTCAGTGCCGGTTCTGATTTTGTTTCCGGTTCTGAACCGGATTTTAATTCTAAATTTTTTTATTATTTTAGAGATGAATAATAATAATGATTTTAAGTTTTTTTTATATAAAATCTAGTTTGAAACCATTGAACTGGCGGTTTCAGTTTAGAATTGCCAGTTCATGATTCAAAAATTTGAATTGATCCTAAATTGGTTTGTACCCAGTTCAGGCTTGGTTTGGGCTGGTTTTTTTACGAGGTTCGAACCAGCCCGTTTCCATCCCTATTCTAATTCTTTGATCTTCTTCTTAGTGTGTTCTGGCATGGATTTTTTTTATTCATTATTTATTTCTTTTCTTGTTTTTAACTATATATAATGTGGAAATTGATATTTTAAAAGGAGGCCTATTGTTGAGTTGATAGTTTGGCGTGTTGTTTAAAATTGAAAATGAATTTTTTTTGGAACAATATATAATCCATTCCAATTGAAAATACTGAGTCTCATAGTACAAGATTTTAACCAAATCATTAGGTGGATTTTTTTTTTAAAAAAAAAACACATCATTGGGCGGATTTAAATACCATGAAGGGTGATTTCTAAGTACATCAACATTCTTTACCACCCAGTAAATAATATTTTATGGTCTGGACCACAGCAATGTTCTTTATATCATTTACAAGGGCTTAAATTTCCTATGGCACTCTTCCCTCTCTATCCTTGATTGCTTCAATTACTTGCTTAGAGTCAGACTCAAAAATTGCTCTTCTAACGTCTCTATGCTTTGCCAAAGCCACTGTAGCCATAGCTGCATTCGCAAGAACGGATGATACTGGTCTAGAAAACCAAAAACCTTCCCTTAATGTTGCACTCTGATTAGCTTTTAATTTGAACTTGCTGGTAATTGTTTGTTGTATTAGTGATTACTCGGTTAGGGTTTATATGTGATAAAATTTTTGAAGAATGGTGAATGTGGGGGTCTTTTACAATTTTCTCAAGTTGTGGTTAGTCGACATCGATGCACAACGAAGTTAAAGCCAGCTTAATAGTCGCTAGAGTTAAATACTTGTTGTCAACCTTTTTCTGTAACTATTATCAGCCAACTTAATAGTCGCTAGAGTTAAATATTTGCAGTCAACCTCTTTCTGTAACTATTATCAGTGATTTTTT
>CATIWM010024638.1:0-11446 GCA_949671775.1 Mallotus repandus | reverse complement strand
AAGTCAAGAATAATTATTTATACGTCCTTATTTGATTACCATTGTAATTCTTCTATATGTCTTGATAAGAAGCTTTTATAATTTGTAGTTTTAGTGTTAGAATAATTTATAGTTTATAATCTAATTTCAATTATTTGTCTTGATTACAATTGTAACTTTGTTTGCCTATCCATCTCATTATCTACTCGGTTAATATAATATTTACATCAATTCCCTGTGGATCGACACCCTACTTGCTCTATACTAAGTCCTTAGAGACTAGGGTTATATAAATACAATTCTACCCGCTCCACCAAGCATTATCAACTTAAACGTACTCATTCTTAACCATAAAAGCGATATATGATATAAAATTGCTCAAAGATTAATCCAATTGGCAATAACAATTTCTAATGACGTTAACTAGCTCTTTTGAGTTTTTTGGCTAATGTAACTCTCAAATATCGCATACTTTTACCTAAGACGCCCTTTTTGAGTTTTCATTTTAGCGGGAATTATTATCATTTTTTTTCCTAATTTTTGCTTAAACTGCCCTTTTTGGGTTTTTCACTTAGATGGAATCTCTAACTTTTGCCTAAGCCACCCTTTCGGGTTTTTGACTTAGTGAGGATTTTTATTTTCTTCATTTTTTATTTAGTACTCTGCTTGGAGACTAGACATAGAACTTCTTCAATCTATCCAAATTCACAGGTTTTGAGAATTCATTTCCCTCGAGATCTAAAAACTTAACTGCACCTTTTGGAAGTATTTTCTTGATAAGACAAGGGCTTTCCCAATTCGGTTTAAATTTTCCTCTAGGTTCAAATGGAACTGATCTAGCTTATTTTAAAACTAAATCATCTTCTTGAATCTTATTGATTTTGACTTTCTTATTAAAAGCTTGAGCAATTGTTCTTTAATAAAGTTGCATATTAAATGCTACTCTAAGTCTTTTCTCATCCAATAGAGTCAACTCTTTATATATAGATGTGGCCCATTCTAGTTATAGAATTTTTGCTTCCAATAATAACCTCAATGATTGTAATTCAACCTCTACTAGCAATACTACTTCCATTCCAAACACTAATGACTAAGGCGTTGCACCCATAGCTGTTCTAATTGTAGTTCTGTACCCCCACAAAGCATATAGTAACTAATCTTACCAATCTCTGTAAGTTTTGATAGGCTTACTAAGAATCTGTTTTATGCTCTTATTAGCTGCTTCAACTGCACCATTCGCTTGAGGTCAATACGGAGATGACTTATGATGTTCAACCCCATATCTTTGTAACATATCTCTCACTTCTGCTAAAAACTGCATCATTATCAGTTACAATGTGATAAGGCATACCATATCTGCAAATCAAATTCTTTTCAACAAATCTAGCCTTTTGCTTTGCCCTCAGCTTTTTGAAGGACTCAGCTTCAACCCATTTTGAGAAATAATCAATAGCTATAACTATAAACTCATGCCATTAGAAGCTGGTGGAGCAATTTTTCCCATTCTGTCGATTCTCCATATTGAAAATGGCCATGAAGAAGTAAGAGTCTAGAGCATTGAAGGTGGAATATGAGAAAACATTTCCATGCAACTAGCAAGAGTCTAAAGCATCTAAGGTGGAATGTGAGAAACATTTCCATGCAACTGGCACTCATGATAACTTCTGACAAATTGAATACAATCATGCTCCATTGTTAACCAATAGTATCCTTGTCTTATGATTTTTCTTGCCAAATCTTTACCATTCATGTGAGGTCCACATATCCTTACATGTTCATCTCATATAATTTGTTCTACTTCTTTTTTTAAAAAACATTTAAGATGCATAGCTTTATCCCTTTTGTACAAAACCCCATTAAAAATGAAAAATCTTTTCACAAGAGATCTCAAAAGCATTTTGTCTTTCTTACTGGCTTTTTTTTGGAAATTCACCATAAACCATCAATCTTAAAATGTTTGAATACCCTGGCTTCTTTTCTTCTTACACAGCTAAAACTTGAATGTTTTCAAAACATGGGACTCTGGCCTTCATCAAGACCACTAGTCTCACTAGTAAACCTTTTGGATTATCCCAAACAAAAGCTAAAGTTGCTAAAGCATCTACAACTTGATTGTTCTTTCTTGTTAAGTGGACAAACACCAGTTCTTTGAAGTATTTCTTGAGATTCTCAATGTAATCCAAATAAGGCTTGAATTTTTGTTCTCTAATTTCCCATTCCTTGTTGAGATCTGAGATAACCAATTTTGAGTCACCCAACACTTCAACTCTTTTGATTCTCATTGCAATAAGAGCTTTTAAACCACAGATACAAGCCTCATACTCTGAAACATTATTAGTTACTAAGAAATCTAATCTTTTTGCTATCAGAATCTAATCTCCAGTCGGTGAAACTAAGATCACTCTAATTCCAGCTCCTTTTTAATTCATCACATCATCGAAATACATTTTCCAACCTTGTACTTCAATCAAACTAATTTTTTTATCTAGAAAAGAAATGTCAACCTCCTGATCATCCTCAATCGATTGGCGAGCTAGAAATTTAGTAACTACTCTTCCCTTAATTACTTTCTCTGTTAAGTATTCAATATCAAATTCAGAGAGCAAAATTAACCATCTACCCAACTTACTAGCCAATGAAGGAGTAGTATACAGATATTTCATTGGATCCATCTTTGAAATAACTTGCACTCTGTAAGACTGAAAATAATGTCAAAGTTTTCTTGTTGCCCATACCATAGCCAAAAAAATATTCTCAATGATCTTATATTTCTCTTCACATGGAAGCAATTTCTTGCTTAAATAATAAATTGCAAACTCTATCCTGCTATCATTTGCTTGAGTTAACATTACCTCTAATGCAGATTCTTCAACACACATATACAAGAAAAATGTATTTCCTAGTTGTGGTGGCTTAAGTACTGAAGTATTCATCAAATGCTGCTTAACCCTATCAAATGCAAGTTGACACTATTCATTCCAAACTATGGGTTGATCCTTCCTCAACAATTTGAATATTGGTTCACATATTGAAGACATCTTTAAGATAAATCTGCTGATGTACTGAAGATGACTATAAAATATCTTATTTCTATTTTTGTTTTAACAGTTGGAATTTCTTGAATTGCCTTGATCTTATCTAGCTAAATTTTTATGCCTTTTGAACTAACCAAATATCCCAACAACTTACATGAAGATGCCACAAAAACACATTTCTTTGGATTGAATCTCATATTAAACTTTGTCAACCTTCACATAAACTTCTCTAGATCTCTATAATGTTCTTTAAAAGTTTTTTATCTAACCACCATATAATTGACGTACACTTCCATTTATGAATCATATCTCTGAAAACCTTTTTCATAGCTCTCTGATATGTTGCATAAGCATTTTTCAATCTGAATGGCATTACTTTGTAACAAAAGGTGCCCCATTCTATGATGAAAGTAGTTTTAGCTTTGCCTATGACAGCCATCATTATCTTATTAAATCCTGTCATCCCATCTACACAAGAGTAATACTTTTTACCAATCGCAGAGTCTAACATAACATCTATATGAGGCAATGGAAAATCATCTTTTGGAGTTGCCTTGTTCAAAAATTTGTATTCAACAGACATTTTTAACTCTTCTATCCTTTTTTGAGACAGGGAAAATATAGGCTAACCACTCTGGATAATCAACTTCCTCTAAAAATCCAACCTTTATCTGCTGATTAACTTCTTGTTTTATCTTTTGAGCCCATTGAGCCCATTCAGGTCTTAGACGCCTAAATTTCTACTTTATTAGCCTTATTCTAGGATCAGTTGGAATAAAATGCTCAGTAACTTCATGATCTATCCCTAGCATATCGTCATTAGCTCCAAGCAAAGACTATTTTCCAATTTTTTATTATTCTCTCCAGCTCACTTTTTTCTTCAAAAGAAAGACTTGTTGCCAATTAGAGGTCTTTGGGCGATTCAGTATCACTTATATTAAATGGTTTAGTATGAATAGAATTTAAGTACTAAATGCTTATGATATGATCAAGTGTATGCACATTGCCATTAGAACAAACATCGAACAAGTAAGTGAAATCATAGGTGTTATTACAATAAACTTAGAGAAGAAAGCATCATCAAACATTACATAGTCAGCATCAAAAACATCTTTTTCTAAACATACTATAGGTTGAACATTATTCAAAATAAAGTCCTCAACACTAATAGTAGTAAGTGGTCAAAGCTTAATCCTAGTTTCCATAGTAGCTACATGTTATAACCTGAATTTTCATAAATTATAAAATTAAATTTTAGAATTTGCAGTGTTAATAAATATTTTATTAATTTTAATATTTGATTATTAGTGAAATTTAATTTAAATTGGTGTTGAATATTATTTTAACATTATTGATTTAGTGTATTTTAATACACTTTTAAAAAATTTTAAGTGTGTAAATATATATATGTATTTTAGAGGAAATAATAAAAATTAGAGATATTTTATTATTATATTATTTTTAATTTTTCCTTTTATAAAAAAAACGCATAAAAAATTGATTTCTTCTTCTTCTTCTTCTTCTTCTTCTTTACATTTTCTTTCCCTCTTTCTTCCGGCCAGCCACCACCCCTATCATCACCACCACTAGTAGCTCTGATCACCGCCACATTGCCGCTCAGCCCTCCTCCTCCGGTCGACAGCCTTCTCTTCTTCCTTCCTGTTTTTTTTTCTTTTCTTTTCTCTCTTCGCCGGATCAGATTTTTACTCACTGGTGACGTTTCTGGCCACCTCAGCCGGCGATGTTGGTCTCTCTTGGAAGCTCATCCTCTGGGCTTCTCAAATCTTCAAACCGTTTCGAGTTTCAGCTCCGGTAACTACTCCATTTGTTAATAATTTGATTTTTAATATTTTGAGTTTTTGGTTAATTTGAGCTTGAATTTTATTTTATTTGATGTAATTTCTTTGAGACTGATTGTTTTAGAGATTATGATCTATCTAAAGATGACTTTTATTTATTTTTCTGAAAATCTTGAATTTTTCCAGGTTCGGGTTACTATTCACGACATTGTTCCGGACAGTGCCTGATTGGAAAATTTTTATATTTTTAATAAATTCTTTGTTGTATTTTGAATAAGCTTTGTGGAGAAAGTTTATTGAAATTATGTGTAGAATTTTTATTATGAATTTTTGAAGGTTTATGTGAAAAATAAATTTTTGGAAAAATTAGTATAAATGAGTAATTATTATGATTTTAATTGAAATTGTTGTTAATTATTTGGTTTTAGACTATTTTTTATTAATAAAGGTATGAAAAATAACGTTTATATTTATTTTCAATTAATTGTTAATTAGTGTTAATTTTGAAAAAAATATATATGGAAAATAAACTTATTTGTTATTTTTAAGCTAAATGAGTATTTTATAATTGTTATGATATTAATAAGTGATTTTAATAATTATTTACAATTTATGCTAATTTAATTGTAAAATGGAATTTTATTCCATTTATGAATTTTATTTGTAAAATATTATGAAAAAATAGAATATTATCATTTATTTGGAAAATAAATGTTTTTTTTATATTTTTATGAGATATTTTGGTGGTTTGGGAAATTATTATATTATTTTATTGATTTTGAATTGTGTTGGTTCTCGATTAGGCAATGACTGTAGTTCGGGGGCCCAACCCGAGAAGTTGAATTGTGAATCTTTTAGAAGTGTTTTTGCATGCAGGAGCGGCTCTACTTTTAGTAGAGGGATGTTCGTTTTACAAAAGGAGACTGGTGAATTTTTGGTAGATTTCTCGTAAAATATGGCATTGGGTCGGTCTTAAGTTTTGAATGTTAGTCAAGTCGGGTCTTAGATGGAATCGTTCTTTAGAAATCTTTAAAGTATAAAATTAGGAATTTATTTCTAACTATTTATTTATTATTATTTTCTTTTAGCTGCACCGCAAGCTAGGCCTTTCGGACTGGGCTAACCGAACCAGAGTAGAGGAGCGTACACTTATGAGTTATTATTATATGTATGCACGGCATGTAGTAATATATTATTGGCATCCATGTTTTAAATAAATGTGAATTTCCATATGTTATATTGCATTCATTTTAATTATTGTTATTATCGCATTATTATATATACATGTTTTATATATATTAATGTCATAATTATTTGCGTATTTTGGATGTTGTGCATATTTTATATAATTTCAGTTCTTTATTTGATATGAAATATTTATTTATTTCGGATAAAATATTTTTTGGAGGATAGCCGTAGAACGTGCCACCTAGTGGGTTACACTAGGACTGTTGCACAATAGTACGTTAGATGCTAAGAAATAATTTATTGATTGATGATTAAATGATATATTGAGAATTTTGGTTGAGAAGCATGACTACTGTAGCTCGATTGACTTAGTGTCTCGGGGCCAGTCATGTCGGCAGTGAGACTGCGGGAGCTCGGTTGACTCAGTGTCTAGAGGCCAGTCCACTGTCAATTTGGAAAAGAGAAATATTTTGGTATTTAAGTGAGTCTGATGACAAGTAAGGATTATGTGATTTGAGGATGCGAACTTTTTAGGGTTCTGCTCCAATCCTCCAGTAAAATAAATCTTGAAAAAATATTTTCAAGCATCTGTGTGGATTGTATGTATATTTATATTAATATAAATATACATATATAATTATTGATGCTTGTTTGTACACCTGTGAGTTATTATTATATGTATGCATATCTGTTCCATACCAGCTATGCAGCCTCCACTTCAGCAGGGTATGTCAGACCAAGAGGCAGCATTATTTTACGCCAGGGTCGGTAGAATATCATTTGCTGGGATGTCAAACCCGTTGGATTTCCTTTACGCAATCCAGTACAGGACTCGGACTGCTCACACAGACTATCAGAGGATACTGATTGTCGAGTTATCAATTGAGGGGTCAGCACTGGATTGGTTCGTTCAGGTCATCCAGCCTCATATGATGACATTTACTTGGGCTTAGTTTAGAGAGAGGTTTATGAGACACTTTTGCCCAAAGCCTTTGCAGATGAGTTTCAGACTCCGGCTGACGAACATTTTCAGAGGCGACAGGTCAGTAGAGGAGTACTCCAGAGAGTTTTTCAGACTTGGTATGCTGAGCACTTGATGAGAGACCACAATTTTGCAGTCATTACCTATGTTACTAGTTTGGGTTCTGCATTTGTTGGGAACTACAGGCCTGACTCTTGAGTTTGTGATAGAGTTGGCCAAGGAGATAAAGCTCAGATTGATCAGGCAAGGAGCTATGCCTAATTATTATCAAATGGGAGGTGTTCAGGTAGGAGGATCTCAAAGCACTATGTACACTACATTTCAAATCGGCTCTAGTAGTCAGCAGAGAGGATTTGCTCAGCAAGGCCAGAGACCTCAGCAGATAGTTCACAGGAGTAGCATGCATGGTCATAGTGGAGCTCGCAGACCAGCCAGATTTGGTTCTAGTGCTACCAATAGTAGCAGTAGCTAGAGTTTCAATTAGGGTAGCACGGGATCTACAACTAGTGCTTGCCAGATATGCGAGAGAGTTCATCAGGGATAGTGTTTCATGGCTCCGGGGGCATGTTTTCGATGCGGACAGATGGGACATTTTGCTAGAACGTGCCCTTATTCTTATTATTAGTAGCAGTTTCTGCAACATTCCATTGCCAGTGCAGCTCCAGCTCCTTATCAACTACCACCAGCTTAGTATCAGAGTACCTCACAGTTTATGGCCCAGTAAGGGCGAGGCAAAGGAGGCAGAGGCAGTGCAAGAGGCTTTGGTCAGGCTTCCACCAGCCAGGAGGGAGGCAAAGGACAGGCCAAAGTCTTCACTCTTACCCAGCAAGATGCTCAGGCATCCAATGTTGTTGTCACAGGTACACTCCTGGTATGTTTCTTTGATGCTAGAGTCTTGTTTGATCCGGGTGCTACTCATTCTTTCGTGTCCCTTATTTTTGCGTTGAAGTCGAGTTGGCAATCCGCGAGGATGGTAGTTGCTTTATCAGTTTCCACACCTCTAAGTGACTCATTGGACATCGATGTTGTGCTTCCAGGGTGTCCAGTGTTCGTAGAGGGAAGAGAATTGTCAGTGGACTTGGTGTTACTGGATGTGATGGATTTCGATGTGATCCTTAGGATGGATTGGTTATCTCATCACTATGCCACTATTGATTATCAGAGAGTAAAGAGGTGATTTTTAGAATTTTGAATAATGAAGAATTTAAGTTTATGGGTGACAAGAGTTCTGCACCTAAGAATCTTATCTCCACCATCACGGCTAGGAAGATGCTGAGAAAAAGGTGTCAGGGATACTTGGCATTGGTCAGGGATGCTACAGTGGAGAAGACATCCATCTCAGATGTTCTAGTAGGATGTGAGTTTCTAGATTTCTTTCCTGATGAGTTGTCATGTTTATCACCTTACAGGTAGATCAAATTCTGCATTGATGTGGTTCCAAACATAGCTCCTATCTCGATGCCACCTTATAGGATGACTCTGGCAGAGTTGAAAGAGTTAAAGGAGTAGTTGCAAGATTTGCTGGACAAAGGTTTCATTAGACCCAGTGTTTCTCCTTGGGGTGCACCAGTCCTATTTGTGAAAAAGAAGGACGGTACACTTAGATTGTGCATTGATTACAATGAGCTGAACAATGTGACAATTAAGAACAAGTATCCTCTTTTGAGGATAGATGATTTGTTTGACCAACTTCAGCATGCACATTTCTTCTCCAAGATTGACTTGAGGTCAAGTTATCATTAATTACGGATCAGTGAAGCCGGCATTCCTAAACGGCATTATGTACTAGATATGGCCACTATGAGTTTCTAGTGATGTCCTTTGGGTTAACTAATGCACCAGCTGCTTTTATGGATCTGATGAACAGAGTGTTCAAACCATTTGTGGATAATTTGAGAGAAGAGATCCTAGAAGAAACTCAATATGCAGCCTACAATGTACATCCAAGCGCTACTAAGATGTACGACAGCATAAAGATCTTTATTGGTAGGATGGAATGACGAAGGATGTAGCTGATTTTGTCTCTAAGTGTTTAACTTGTCAGTAAGTGAAAGCTGAGCAACAGAAGCCTTTTGGGAAGCTTCAGCCTCTTTCGATTCCTGAGTGAAAATGGGAGAGAATCACTATGGATTTTGTGACAGGGTTGCCTCATTCAAGAAATGGATGTGATTCCATTTGGGTGATAGTAGACAGGCTAACCAAATCAACTCATTTTCTGCCAGTTAAAGCTACTTATCATGTGGCTAAATTGGCTAGATTGTATGTCAAGCATATTGTGTGCCTTCATAGAGTGCCTATTTCCATTATTTCTGATAGAGGTTCTGTATTTACCTCTCAATTTTGGCAAAAGTTGTAGGAAGCAATGGGCACCAGACTTGATTTCAGTACTGCTTTTCACCCTCAGACAGATGGTCAATCTAAGAGGATGATCCACGCACTTGAGGATATGTTGAGAATGTGTGTAATGGATCTTAGAGGCAATTGGGATAATCATCTGTCATTGGTAGAGTTTGTTTATAATAACAGCTACCATAGCAGTATTGAGATGGCACCATATGAAGCTTTGTATGGAAGGAAGTGTAGATCTCTTCTGTGTTGGAATGAAGTTAGGGAAAAAGAGCTAACTGGACCAAAAATTATCTAGGATGCATCTGAGAAAGTTGATTTGATCAAAAGGAGATTAGAAATAACAGCTAGCAAACAGAAGAGCTATACGAATCCAAAGCGCAGAGAAGTGGAATTTTAGTTTGGGGACTATGTATTTTTGAAGGTGTCATCTATGAAAGGTGTTATGAGACTTGGCAAAAAGGAAATTTGGCACTAAGATACATAGAGCCTTTGAGATTTTGGAGAGAGTTGGCATGGTTGCCTATCTGTTGGCTTTGCCTCCGAATTTATCGGTAGTGCATCCAGTGTTCCACATTTTGATGCTGAGGAAGTATATTTTATATCCTTCGCACGTGTTACAGCCTCAAAGCATGGAAGTGAATAAAGATCTGATGTTCGAGGAAGAACCAGTTGCAATTGTTGATCATCAAGTTCGCCAGTTGTGTTCGAAGCAGATTTTGATGGTCAAAGTATTGTGGAGGAACAACAATGTGGAGGAGCACACGTGGGAGACTAAGGCTGAGACGCGGGTGGCTTACCCTTACCTCTTTCCTCGATGAATTCTTGTTTTCAGTTTTATATTTAAAATTTGATGACAAATTTTTGTAAGGAGGGAAGATTGTTATAACTTGAATTTTCATTAATTATAAAATTAAATTTTTGGATTTGCAGTGTTAATAAATATGTTATTAATTTTGATATTTGATTATTAGTGAAATTTAATTTAAATTGGTGTTGAATATTATTTTAATCTTATTGATTTAGTGTATTTTAATACAATTTTAAAAAATTTTAAGTGTGTAAATATATATGTGTATTTTAGAGAAAATAATAAAAATTAGAGATATTTTATTATTATATTATTCTTAATTTTTCCTTTTATAAAAAAATGCAGCAAAAAAAAAATTGATTTCTGCTTCTTTTTCTTCTTCTTTGCATTTTCTTTCCCTCTTTCTTTCGGCCAGCCACAACCCCTGTCATCACCACCACCAGTAGCTCTGATCACCGCCACATCGCCGCTCAGCCCTCCTCCTTCGGGCAACAGCCTTCTCTTCTTCCTTCCAATTTTTTTTCTTTTCTTTTCTCTCTTCGCCGGATCAGATTTTTACTCACCGGTGATGTTTCCAGCCACCTCAGCCAGCGATATTGGTCTCTCTTGGAAGCTCATCCTCCGGGCTTCACAAATCTTCAAACTGTTTTGAGTTTCGGCTCTGGTAACTACTCCATTTGTTAATAATTCGATTTTTAATATTTTGAGTTTTTTGTTAATTTGAGCTTGAATTTGATTTTATTTGATATAATTTCTTTGAGAGTGATTGTTGTAGAGATTCTGAGCTATCTAAAGATGATTTTTATTTATTTTTCTGAAAATCTTGAATTTTTTTGGGTTCGGGTTGCTGTTCATGGCATTGTTCCGGACAGTCCCTGGTCGGAAAATTTTTATATTTTTAATAAATTCTTTCTTGTATTTTGAACAAACTTTATGAAGAAAGTTTATCGAAATTATGTGTAGAATTTTTATTATGAATTTTCGAAGGTTTATGTGAAAAATGAATTTTTGGAAAAATTAGTATAAATGAGTAATTATTATGATTTTAATTGAAATTGTTGTTAATTATTCGGTTTTAGACTATTTTTAATTAATAAATTTATAAAAATAATTTTTATAGTTATTTTCAATTAATTGTTAATTAGTGTTAATTTTGAAAAAATATATATAGAAAATAAACTTATTTGTTATTTTTAAGCTAAATGAGTATTTTATTATTTTTATGATATTAATAAGTGATTTTAATAATTATTTACAATTTATGCTAATTTAATTGTAAAATGAAATTTTATTCCATTTATGAATT
>CATIWM010024624.1:0-16420 GCA_949671775.1 Mallotus repandus | reverse complement strand
TTTTCTAATGCCTTCCTTTTTTCTAAATATTTTTGTGCTAAATATTTTTTCAATTTTTAGAGAACTATCTTTATTTTTTTTTCCAACTTTTTTTTGCTCGACATTTTTTTTATTTTTAAGTTATTATCTTTATTTTATTTTCAATGTTTTCTTTTCTTTTTCAATATTTTTTTCTCTTAAAACTTTTTTTTTCAAATGAATAATTATGAATTAAACATTTTCAATTGTTGTTAAACCAAGTAATAAATAACTTCAAATATTGTAACAACAATAAATAAACAAAAATTTATCATTTTACATTCTTAAAGAATAAATATTTTATTTTTTTACTTTAATTTGTTTATTAAAATGTCTAATAATTTTTTTTTAAAAAAAAGTATTTCATACTTCTTGATTATCAATATGTAGCAAGTGTACAATCCTTATGATGTATTTGTAATATTAACAAAAGACACAAAAAAATAAAAAAAAAGTCAACAATCCGAAACAACAACTGAAACAACAAAATAACAAAAAACAACAATAATTTTACAGTTTTTGATTATTGTTAATTTTTTTTTTTGTTTTTTAAACAGGTGAGGAACGGAGCTTTTGACCAGTTCTAGAAGAGCTTATGAAATTATGCACTTTAATATTCATGAAAAAAAATTAGCATTTTATTAAATATTTTCATATGTATTTTAGATTTTGTAAGTGAAATTTTTGAAGAATATAAATTGTAAGGTAAAAATTTGGAAATAAATTTAATTAAGGAATTTTAATCAAACAATAATCTATACAAGGTAA
The DNA here is from genome assembly GCA_949671775.1 of Mallotus repandus. Lineage (NCBI taxonomy): Eukaryota > Viridiplantae > Streptophyta > Magnoliopsida > Malpighiales > Euphorbiaceae > Mallotus > Mallotus repandus. Next base: position 15,634 of record CATIWM010024624.1, on the reverse strand, counting down.
AAAATAATAATAATAACAGTTGGGATCAATTAAAAGATGGTTAGTTTCGTTTAAACAATGATACGACTTTGAGTTGTATACGTACTGCATGTAGTCATGTTAAATTAGTTTATGGGAGTGATGAGTGTGAAAAATCTTGTATTTTGAACACTCTTTTCTTTGGAATTAGAATCTAATTAGTTGCATTTTTAATAAATTTAGTTAATTAAAAGATCTTTTATTTATTTATTTTTTATTAATTTTATTTAGTTGTTAGGATTTATTTGATTTTGTTGTTTTTTAAGTTTATTTAGTTAATCTTAATTTAATTTTTTAAATAAGGATGTATGGGAGGTAGTTGGAGGTTTAAACAAGTCAAGATGAAGATTTGGAGGAAGTACAAGTCAAATCCTTGAAGAAAAGTAGAGTTTTAAAGGCAGACTGTTCCTGCACACTCATGCGCCTAGGTGCGCACAACCATGCCTGAGTGTTAGAAAGCTGACATAGCCACACACACCCTATGACACAGCCACGCAACCTGATTCAGCACAAAGAAAACTGTTTTTGCACACCTATGCACGTGGGTGTGCACAACTGTGCAAGCTGTTACAACAACTTTTTAAATTTAAATTTTGAGCTGATGATTGGATGAGATTTTATGAGATTTGAATTGTAACAAACCTCAAAGTTGTTGGAGGCTTGAAGCTATAAATAGGAGGCCTTCATAAAAGCAAAAATAATCTTGAATCTTAGTTTTTATATTTTTCTTTAGAATCAAAGTTGGTTTTGATTCAAGTTCTTGTTCATGTTGATTTAGAGAATTAAGTTTTGAAGTTTTTGAGGGATAAGACCTTCCATTGCAATTGTTTGAAGCAAAGGGGGGGTTTTCCTTGCTAAACTCTTTTGTTATTATTTACTTTTAATTAATAATGATTAGTATTTCCTTCTCTATTTCATCTTGTTCTCTTATTTCCAACATGAGTTGCTAAATAGATTTTAAGGGTTCTTATTTCAGTTTAACTAAGTGCATATTGCGATGGAATCTAAGTCTTCAATCTTGATTCTTTGGTTTTTATTAAAGTTAATGTCATCTTAGGCATAATCACCCTTAGATTGAATTTACACTTTAGAACTTGATTGAGAGATATATTCTTTTAGATTCAAATAATAACCTATTAGTTGCTTACTTAGTTGAGAGACATTTAAGTAACTAATATTGATTAAAAAGTTGAAATTAAAGTTGAGTTTAAGAAACACTTAGTTAGTGAGAGCTATAAAACATGGCGTTAATTTTGCTCAATTAATTGTAGGTTTATCTGAGAGGAAAATCTATGATATTAAAGATGCTTTCAAATTGAATTAAGATTAGTTTAAGACTTAGATGTTCAATCTATTTTAAGAAAAAGTTGAATTGAAAATAAAAACCTTAGCCTTTAATTTGATTGTTTAATTTTAATTAAAATTGTTTTGCTTATTTTTACTTGATTTTCAAACTAAAATTCAGTGTTTAAACAAACAAACACTTTTAGTATTTCAATACTCAATTTGCAATCTTTGTGGGATCGATATTTTATTTTACTACTTAAACTGATTCCGTACGCTTGTAGATTTCGTACGTCAAGTTTTTGGCGCCGTTGCCGGGGATTGCCAAAATTGAAATTGCTAAGAAAATTGTGTTGTTTGATTTAGACGTTATTTTTAATTTTGTTTTCATTTGTGGTAATTGTAGGGACTTGTGTTAGTGTATGCACACAACACGTTGTGCGAGCAAGCAAAGAGTTCCACTAATACCACTTGATTTAGAGGTTGAAAGGGTAGTTCGAAGAAGAAGGAGACAACATAGAAATAGGATGAACGGAGGGGAAGAAGAAAGAAAACAACTTCCAGCTCAAAATGGGCAGAATGGGCAAAGGACTATGAGGGACTATATTAGTCGTAATGTCCAAGGTGACCAAACTCCAATTGTAAGACCGGCGTTTGCAGCAAATAATTTCAAAATTAAGCCCGCCATGATCCAAATGATCCAGAACTCACAATTCAGTGGACTACCATATGAGGACACAATTGGTCACATGACTCAGTTCTTAGAGTATTGCTCAACCTTCAAGATGAATGGAGTGTAGCCCGAAGTAATTTGGCTTATTCTCTTTCCATTCTCCCTTATGGATAAAGCTAAGAGATGGTTCACAAGATTACCACCTAACTGCATCAACGCTTGAAAAGAGCTCTACAATGCTTTCTTTAACAAGTACTTTCCTCTAGGTAAAGTCTTGAAGATTAGAAACGAGATCAATTCTTTCTACCAAAGAGAGGATGAAAGCTTCTACGAGTGCTGGGATAGGTTTAAGGATCTTTAAAGGTAGTGTCCACCTTAATTAATACCTTCATGGGATTTGGTTCGATAATATTATAAAGGTGTCATTCCATCAATAAGGGTGAACATGAAATGCATTAGTTGGAGGAACCATCATGTCAAAGACGCCTGAGGAAGCTTTAGACCTTTTTGAGGAAATGGCCAACACACAAAGCCTTTGGTCTAATGAGAGGGCTATTCCAAAGAAAGGAGGGTCTATTGAAGTTGATAATTTCACCATGATAAATGAAAAATTGGATGCTTTATCCAAAAGAATGAATCAATTGAGTGTTAATATTGCGTCTAACTTTTCTTCTTCTTATGAATTGTGTAAGGATGATCATCTGACTATAGAATGTCAAATGATGCAAGGACTGTCAATGGAGAATATGAACAATTTTAAGGGGGCAGCAAAACCAAGTGCATGGTAACACTTACAATTCTAGTTGGAGAAATCATCATAATTTCTCTTGGAGTAATCAAGAAAATAACCAGTGGAGACCAAAAGCACCACCAGGTTTTGGAGGTCAGATTGCTCAACATCAACAATCTCAATTCCAATAAGATAAGGGTTCATCCGTAGGAGTTGCTATAGAGAGCAAATTGGAGAAGTTCATAGAAGTAATATATATAAAAATGAACCAACAAGATGAAGCTACAAAGAGGTTTGAACAAATGTTTAAAAATCTCTTTTCCTCTATTCATAACTTGGAGATACAAGTAGGGCAATTGGCAAACTCTCTGTCAATGAGAAATCAAGGTGTACTACCTAGCAACACGGAGATTAACCCTAAAAAGCATGTAAGGGCTATAACTTTGAGGAGTGGAAAAGAGTTATAGGAGCCTAGCAAATCTAAAGTCCATGAGGAAGTAGAGAAAAAGGATAGGAAAAATAAGGGGACATTAAGGGATGAGAAGACCAAGTTCAAAGAGGAGAAGGAGATTGTTAAGCCATATGTACCACCGTTACCTTTTCCCCAAAGGATAAGGAAAGAGGAGATAAAAAAGGAGAGGAACAAGTTCTTTAACATATTTAAAAAGGTACGCAAGAATGTTCCATTTGAAGAGATGATTTCTCATATGCCTAAGTATGTCCAATTTTTAAAGGATCTAATATTAAATAAAAGAAGGTTTAAAAATTGGAGACAATATCTTTAAATGAGGAATGTAGTGTGATTCTCTTACAAAAGCTTAAACATAAGAGTCTATGCATCCCTTGTTCTATTGGGGACATGTCCATTCCGAAGGTACTTTGTGATTCGGGAGCAACAATTAATTTGATGTCCGTATCTGCCTTCAAGAAGTTAGGATTGGAGGAAATGTGTTTAATAAACATGAGTTTACAATTAGCAAACAAGTACATTATTAAACTATAGGTATTGCAAAGGATGTAGATGTGGAAGTAGGTAATTTTGTGTTCCCAACGGATTTTATTGTCCTCAACTTAGAAGAAGATGCAGATCACCAATTCATACTAGGGATTCCATTCCTCTTTGTTGCCAAAGCTATCATTGATGTGTATAATGGGACCATCAACTTGCAAATTGGAGAGGAAAGTTAAACCTTTGATGCTTATCAAGAACCTCAAATTGAAGACATATGCATAAAGATTGAAGCCATGGATAATAATGAGCTTAACGATAAAAGGCACATTAAGGCAAGAGTAAAACATGCCAAAGTAAAGGCGTTTAATTTCAAATCTAAAGATGATGGAGGGAGGAATTCAATCCAACCAACTCAAGATATTAAATCAAATCCACCTTCAAATTCACTTATTTAATGGTGCAAGTGTATTGATTCCAATGTTGAAAATAAGAGAAAGTACACAATATGGATGCCAAAAGTGAAGGATGCTTGTACATATAGGGAGCATATTCCTTAATGACTTTGAAGACATGACAATGGTCTAGCTTAAAAACCTTAAACAAGCGCTTTTTGGGGGCTCAACCAAGTCTTTTATTTTGTTTAATTTGATTTCTTTGTTAATTTTCTTTCTCATTTAATTTTCTTTCTTCAGTTATGTTGACCATTTGCATGATCAAACTCCTAATTTTTATCTTTGATAATCAATTTAAGTTACTAATGATTTCATTTAAGTGTGTAGGAACTTAATTTTTTTATCAAGAATACTCATTCATATCTGGAAATATGAAATACTTTCTTTATACTATATTTCGTTGAAGTATATTATCCTAAAAGTATACCTAAAGTATTCAAAGCAATTGAAAGTAAAAAACACTCAATTTCTTAACTTAGAGTTGTCCCCTCACGAGTGCCTCATGAGCTAATCCTTACGCTCACTAGCAATGCTCACAAGAACTATTCAAATCTTGAGCATCGGTCCTGACAGCAACCAAGAGAGTGCAAATTCTGGCACGCTCATGAGCTACCCTCATGATTGTGAGCAGCTTGTGAGGGTCAGTTTTGACAGCATTCAATGGATATTTTTGAATGCAACGGTCCTTAAATCGACCCTCACGAGCAAGGACACTACCCTTATGATCGTGAGCGTCGTTTGACCTGCAAAAAGTCCAAAATGATTCAAAATTCAACAAGAGACATTGGAGACACAATCAATGCCTCCAACAGCCATAATTTGAATTGTTTATCTATATAAACAATCCTTAGAGTTCAATTGAAAAAAAAAAAAAAGAAACTTGTTTATCATTCATTCTCTCTTAAGCATTCAATTAAGCTCTTAAAGTCTCTCTTAAAATTTTTTTGTATTTGTATAACTCTTGTGAGAGTTGGTGAGTATTAGAATAAATATTCTTATTCTTTTATTTTTTGGGTTTAGAAAATGGGAAATGAGATTCTATTATAAAGGAATTGGTTTAAGTGTTTAGCAATTAAAACACTTAGGAATTAGTTTTAGAGTAAGCCAAGAAACTCTAGTTTGTAAGGTTGTAAGAGTGAGCCTTAAACTTTTGTGTAATTTCAATCTTGTGAATAATATTGTAGGTGATTGAAAATTATAACTTGGGGATAAGTTAGGTGGAGACATAGGATTGTTGTTGAATCCAAACTCCTTAAATTATTGTGTTCTTCATTCTTCCTTCTCAACATCCTTTCAATTCTTATTTATTTATTTTTAAGTTTTGATTTTTATTCAATAACCCTATTCACCTCCCTCTAGGGCTCTTTCATTTGGTATAAGAGCTTGAATTCTAGGTACTTCATTACTAGAACACAAGATCATGCGAAGTGAAATATAAAACATTTCTTCTCTTAGACCTTTCTTTGATGGAAGTGATTATCCTCATTGGAAGTTCTTATCCTCATTAGAAGTTCAAAATGGAGCTCTATCTAGATTGTGATTCTATCAAACTTTGGAATATTATCCGAAAAGGTTGGGAATCGCCCAAAGCTACAATTAATGGTGTGGAAACTGAAATTAATAAAGATAATTGGAATGCCATTCAACAAGAAGTGAATCATAAGAACAAAAAGGCTATGATTACTATAGTCTCTTCCATGTTAAGAGAAGAAGGAGGCAAACTTCAACATTGCACTTCGGCTAAAAAAATGTGGGAAACCTTGGAAAATCATTACGAAGGAAATGTTCAAGTAAGAAGCAAGAAGGTTCAACTTCACATGTATGAGTATGAACTCTTCAAGATGAAGCCTCAAGAATCAATTACCGAAATGACAAATTGCCTTAATGCTCTTGTCACCACCCTCAAGAAACTTGGTAAACATTTTACCAAGGAAGAAGTAAATAATAAGATTATAAGAATCCTACCAAAGAAGGATTGTGAATCTCAAGTTACTTTAATTAAGGAAGCTCAAGATATTGCTACTCTTTCAACCGATGTGCTTATTGGAAAGCTTCTTACACGTGAGCTTACCATAAAGTAAAGAGGTGAAGAGCAAGAAGAAAAAGAGTATAGCATTAAAGGCTTCATAAGAAGAAAGTGAAAACTAAAATGTTAAAGATTCTAGTGATAAAGATGATGAAATTTCCATGCTCACATGAAACTTCAAGAAGTTCTTGAAAAAGAAAAATTCTTCAAGAACAAGAGACTTCAACAAAAAGTAATAAGGAGATGGTAAGAAGAAAACCAAAGAAGTTACTTGTTATGAATGCAAGAAATTGGGTCACACTCGAAGTGAGTGGCCCAAACTCAAACTAAAAAAAAAAGGATCAAAGGATAGGAAGAAGGCCTTCAAAGCTACTTGGGATGACTCCTTCAAATCTAAAAGGGAAGAGGAACAACAAAAAGTGGCAAACCTTTGCTTCATGGCTCTTGAGGATGAAAATGAGGTACCATTTTTTTCTAACTCTTCTTGTTATGATTGTGAATATAATGATAATGATGATGATGATGATGATGAGAGCTCTATTGTGAGCAAGCTTATGTCTAAATATACAAGCTTCCTTGCAAAGAAAAAGCTTTACAAACATAAGCTATCTAGCTTAACCAAGGAATTCAATAGTTTAAAAACTGATTTTGCTAAGATTGTTAAATCAAATGACGAACTTGTTAGTAACTTGAAATCATCTAATTCCTTGAAGGATCAACTCAAGAAAACAAATGATGAAAATCAAAAGCTTTCTAAGGAGGTCCAAGAATTGAAGAATTCCATTAATAAACTCATGAAGGGAAAAGAAACTTTAAATAGTATTCTTGACTCTTAAAAATTCCATGGAGACATAAATGGAATTGGATATAACAATGTAATGACTTCCTCCTCATCATCATATATTAAGTTTGTTAAAGCACACGATTCCTCGGCTTCTACCTTCAAAAATGAGACTCAAGCTTTCAAAGCTAAAAGATCTCATGTGTCAAACAATAAGGGAAACTCTCATAAGACTCAACCTCCATTGATGTAAAGAGGTAAAGCTCAAACTAGAGCACCTCAACCCAAACATGCTTATATGTACACTAGACATATCACCCCTAAGCATGTTGCACAACACAATGCACATAAACATATTGCAAAAACCTATCAAAATACACATTGTCATTACTAATGTATGTCTTACACTATGACTCAAAAGAATTATAGGAAGCATTCACCAAAACAACATACAAGGCATGTTTCACACACTTAGAAAGCATATCATCCTAGGAAAAATAAATTTGCCAATGTTGAGTGTTTTTATTGCATGACTAAAGGTCACTCAAGAAATGTGTGCTTCTCTAGAAGATTGCACTTAAACTTGCTTCCTTTGGATTACCTTGAAACTAACCAACCTAGACCAAAAAAGGTTTGGCTTCAAAAGAATGTATAAATTATGATGTGTAGGTGTGCTTGAAGTCCACAAGAACAAAAAGTAAATGGTATCTTGATAGTGGATGTTCAAGACACATGACCGGAGACAAAGAGCAATTCAACAAGCTTGATGCTAAGGATGGAGGACATGTTACTTTCGGGGACAATACAAAAGGAAAGATTATTGGCATTGGAGAAATTGGTAATCCTCAATCCTTATCTATATATCATGTATTGTTTATTGATGGTCTTAAACATAATTTGCTTCGTATAAGTCAATTATGTGATATGGGAAATAAAGTCACTTTCTATCCCAAAAATTGCTTTATTAGTAGTGTTGATGAAGACAAAGTAATTTTTTGTGGAGACAGAGTAGATAATGTCTATTTTATCGATTTGAATAAAATTGACAACAAAGATATTAAATGCTTAATGTCTATTTTCCATGACATATGGACATGGCATAGAAGGTTAGGACATGCAAATTTTGAGCTATTGAATGATCTTTGTGAGCATGAACTTGTGATTGGTTTACCTAAACTTGAATTCACTAAGGATAAACCTTATGATGCTTGTCAAAAAGGAAAACAATCCAAGTCATCATTTAAGCTCAAAAATGTAGTGTCAACCTCTAGACCACTTGAACTTATACATATGGATTTTTTTGGTCCAACTAGAGTTGCTAGCCTTGGTGGGATGCACTATGCATATGTATTGGTTGATGATTACTCTAGATTTACTTGGGTGTATTTTCTTGCTCATAAAAATGATGCTTTTAATGCATTTGAAAATTTTGCGAAAAGAGTTCAAAAAGAAAAAGGTTTTTGTATTACTTCTATTAGAAGTGATCATGGAACCAAATTTGAAAATGATTTTTTCAAAACCTTTTGTAGTGAAAATGGCATTTCACATGCGTTTTCTTCTCCTAGAACTCCTCAACAAATGGGGTAGTTGAAAGAAAAAATTGAACTCTTGTGGAAATGGCTAGAACAATACTTCATGAGTATAATTTTCCATTACACTTTTGGGCAAAAGCAGTTAACACATATTGTTATATGTCAAATAGAGTTTTTAGAAGACCTATTTTAAATAAAACTTCTTATGAGCTTTGGAACAATAGTTTGGATGCAAGTGCTTTATATTAAACACTAAGGATAATCTTGGGAAATTTGATTCTAAAGCCGATGAAGGAATTTTCCTAGGCTATTCCACTTCTAGCAAAGCTTATAGAGTTTTTAATAAAAGAACTCTAGTAGTTGGAGAATCCATGTATGTTGTATTTGATGAATCTAACCCACTTGATTCTAGAAAGAATTTTTCTAGTGTTGATGATAATGTAGGTGAACTCATAGATACAAATGCTCAAGATGAAAATACTAGCAAACCTTTAGAACTTGAGGATCAAAGAAAAGAAGAAGATGAGGAGATGCCTCAATCTATCTTAAACGATGATCTTCTAAAGGATTAGCAATTCAAGAAAGCATATCCTCAAGATCTTATCATCGGTGATACTACAAAAGGGGTAACAACTAGATCTCAACTTAAGTCCATTGTTAACTTAGCCTTCATTTCTCAAATTGAACCCAAAAATGTTGATGATGCTTTGAATGATGATTTTTGGGTCCTTTCTATGCAAGAAGAGCTAAATCAATTTAAGAGAAACAAAGTTTAGACTTTGGTTCCTAGACTAAAATATCATCCTATTATAGGTGCCAAATGGGTGTTTAGAAATAAGATGAATGAACAAGGTGTCATAACCAAGAATAAAGCAAGGGTAGAAGCTAAAGGTTATAATCAAGAAGGAGGCACTGATTATGATGAAACTTTTGCCCCCGTATCAAGGTTACAAGCTATTAGAATGCTATTTGTATTTGCATCTTACATGGATTTCAAACTTTATCAAATGGATGTTAAAAGTGCATTTTTAAATGGTTTTATTGAAGTTGAGGTTTATGTTAAACAACCTCTAGGTTTTGAAAGTTCTGATTTTCCAAACCATGTTTTTAAGCTTTCAAAAGCATTATATGAATTGAAACAAGCTCCAAGTGGTTGGTATGAAAGATTGAGCAATTTCTTTTAGAAAAAAGGATTCTCTGAAGCAAAAGTTGATATAACTCTTTTTATAAAGAAATCCAAGCATGATTTATTAATTGTTCAAATTTATGTTGATGTTATTATTTTCAGTGCTACTAACCATTATCTGTGTGAGGATTTTTCCAAGTTAATGCAAGGAGAATTTGAGATGAGTATGATGGGTGAACTCAAGTTTTTCATTGGATTACAAATCAAGCAATGCAAAGATGCGATTTTCATCAACCAAACCAAATATACAAGGGACATTCTTAAAATTTTTGGCATGGATGGAGTAAAATAAAGCAAAGCTCCAATGAGCACCACCACCAAACTCAATAAGGATAAGAATGGTAAACCGTTTGATTAAAAGCGATTTAGAGGTATGATCAAATCCTTTCTCTATTTAACTACTAGTAGACCTAATATTATGTTTGCCACTTGCTTATGTGTTAGGTTTCAATCTAGTCCTAGAGAGTCCCATTTGAATGCAATTAAAAGAATTTTCAAATATCTTAGTGGTAGTTTGCATTTAGGACTTTGGTATCCTGGGAGTTCATCCTTTGACCTAATTAGTTATTTGAATGTAAAATTTGTTGGTAGCTTACTAGATAGAAAGAGCACTTCTGGAACTTATTAATTCTTAGGACAATGTTTAGTTTCCTGGTTTAGCAAGGAACAAGTCTCTGTTGCCTTGTCCACTGCTGAAGCAGAATATATAGCATCTAGTTGTTTTTGCTCTCAAGTTTTATGGCAAAAACAACAACTGAAGGACTATGGCATTGAAGTTAATCACATTCCCATTAAATGTGATAATACAAGTGCTATAAATCTTAGCAAGAATCCTATTCAGCATTCTAGAACTAAGCATATTGACATTAGAGATCATTTCTTGATTGATCATGTTCAAATTGGTAATATTCTTCTTGAATTTGTTGACACTAATCACCAATTAGCATACATCTTTACCAAACCTCTATGTGGAGAAAGATCGAATTTCATTAAGCAAGAGATTGGTATGATTGATGGTACAAGTCTGTCTTAGCCCTGTGACAAATTGCTGAATTGATGATTGGATTCTTGTGTAAATGTGTTTTTCAATTGCTTATACTTTTTCATTTATTTTCTGTATCTAATTCTTTTTTTATAAAACTTGCTCATATTCAAATTTTACATGCATATTTATTTTCAGTTTATTTTTCGTATTTAATACTTATTCTTAAAATTGCATTTAAACATTTTTTTGTAAAAATTAATTTTGAATATTTGTTATTTAATCATTAATAACTAAATTTTATTCAACTTATTGGTTATTTAAATACACATATATATATAAACAATTCATTACATTGATTTTCCCATTTGCATGATATATTTCATTTTTTTTATATTACTTTGAAATATTTTTTATTGAAATTTTATATCAATCATCTTGCCATTTAATTATTGTTTATTAAATTTAATTTAATCCTCGTACTATTTGATTATATGATAGCATTTAAGTTCAATTATGATTTGATATAATTATATGTTGTTTCAAATGTTTAAGGACCTAGTTGTCAGGTTTTTAGGACCTTATTGTCCAAAATTTGAAAGTTCAGGGACTTAAGCGCAATTGCATCACGAGCCATTGCAGCTCGTGACCATTGCTTCTCGTTCTGCCTATGATGCTCACGAGCATGAGACGCTCGTGAGGGTAGTCTTGGCAGACGAGAAATCCTACTTTAAGTAGGATTTGAATTTTCTTTCACAATTTCCTAAATCCCCACGGTTATATGCTTTCTCCTATTTTAATTTGGTTTATTTTAAGTGTTTCTAACCTTAATATTTGCCTATTTAAACCCCTTGAACCTCACACTTCCTCCACACATCATTATTTACTTTCAAAACTCTTCTCCTTTAGCAAAAATTCTCTCTAAATTTCTTGCAATCCTCTCAATTTTCTTCTCTCCATGGCTCCTAAGAAGAAGGTTCCTAAAGAAGTTGTTTCTCCATCAAGAAGAGCTCCCAAGGATCAACCTAGGAAGCAACCTCTAATCTCTTATTCATCAACCCAACTTAGGCAAAGATCTCAACAATTTGGGAAAAGGAAAATCATATTTACGAAGTTCATGTCTCAATCCACTTTGGAGAAGATGGGTTGCTATGAAGAAGTTTTTTCTTTATTTGATAGGATAAGTATTTATCACTTTGCTTTTGAACCTCTTCCTACCTATCCTTCTCTTGTTATTGAATTTCTTTCCACCTTTACCTTGAGAACTCAATTTATTGATGATCACAATCCATTCTATAGCATCAGGTTTAGGTTGGGTGGTAGAGATAGGTTTCTAACCTCTCAATAATTTGATGCTATTTTTGGTTTTCGTTAAGGAAGTCTTGATTCACCCAACTCTATTTGGTCCTCTAACAATGTTTGGGTTCAAAATGCCAAACCAAATGCTACTTCTTTTGTTGCAGGTCACACAAAAGCATTTTTTCTTGCTTCCAAATCCCTTTGGTATGTGCATAGGTTCATAACTTATACTTTTCATGCTAAGGGACTAAGCAATGAATCAATTTCTTTTGATGACTTATTTCTTCTTCATTGCTTTGTTGATAATGTGGAAGTTGAATTGGGAAGGTGGCTTCAATGGTGTTTGTGGTTGGTTAGTGATAGTGTTAGTGGTGCCATATGTGTTGGGGGGATCATCATTATGATTGCAAATTTCTTTGAGATCACTCTCAACAATGTCTCTTCTCTTCCTCCTTCCTTTCTTGGTGAAACCCATTTGAGAAACTCAAGACAATTCAAGCTTGTAATAAACATTTGGGTATTGAAAGATGAAGTAGGAGATGAAGATGTTGATGAGGAGCTAGAATAAGACTTGCAAGACATAGAGCATATAGGCACTCATGACTTTGAAGGTATTGATAAAGAAGAATAATAAGAGCAAGATCCTTTTCAAGTTCCCACTCAAAGGAAGAGACAAAGAGGACCCTCTTCCTCTCAAAGTGTTGAAGGAGAACCAACATGGGTGGGTGGCTTCTTTGATCGTCTCTCCATTGTGGAATCAAACTTCAACACAAGGTTTGATCATATGGAAACAGGGCTTGATAGATTTGAGCAAAGAATGGATCATATGGAGCATGACATTCATCATCTCTATACTCATCACAACATCCAATGCATTTGTAATCCTCCTCCTCTACCACCTCCTCCTCTACCTCCTCCTCCATTCCAAGACCCTTAGATTATTTATTTTTTAGTTTTGGTCTATCATGTTTTCATTGTTTTAGTTCTTGGTCTTTTGTTTATTTTCAAAGTTTATTTTTGTTTATTTCTAGTTTATCTTTTTCTTTTCCTTTTGTCTTTGCTAAAGGGGGAGAAAAAGATGTGTTTATGTTTATGATATGCTAAGCGCTACATGATAATATGTTGTTATGTTTTTAAGTGGTACTTATATGTATTTTTTGTTCTATTTAAGTATTAATGATCATGCTATCATATTCTTTGCATATTTGTGATTTTGAACCTTGTTTTACTTACTTTGTTATTTGTTTTATATGTACTACTTTGTGATGCATTATAAAAGGCTCTAACATTCTTTTTGTCTTATAAATTTATATTTCTTATCATGTCTAAATAGGGGGAGAAATAAAGAAATATATTTTTCTTAAAGGAGATAAAAAAAATTTTGTGACTATCTTTTAAAATCATTTTACATCTCCTTTAAACTCATTCTATTTGCAACATCCTTTATATTTTTTTCTTAGCATATAGCATACGTTAAGAGGGATAAATTAATTTCTCTCATTGCTTTTATTTAATTTGAAAGGGGGGGCTATTTTACATAGCATTAATCTTTTCTTGTTAAATATTTTTGACATACACATACACATTATTTATTATTTTATTAAATTGTTTGTCAAAGATAAAAAGGGGGAGATTGTTGACCATTTGCATGATCAAACTCCTAATTTTGATCTTTGACAATCAATATAAGTTACTAATGATTTCATTCAAGTGTGTAGGAACTTAATTTTTTATCAAGAATGCTCGTTCATATTTGGAAATACGAAATACTGCCTTTATATTATATTTTGTTAAAGTATATTATCCCAAAAGTATACTTAAAGCATCCGGAGCAATTGGAAGTCAAAAACACTAAATTTTTGGACTTATAGGTGTCCCCTCATGAGCTGATCCCTACGCTTATTAGCAATGCTCATGAGCACTATTCAAATCATGAGTGTCGGTCCTGATAGCAACCAAGAGAGTGCAAATTTTGACATGCTCATGAGTTACCTTCACGATCGTGAGCAGCTCGTAAGGGTCAGTTCTTACAACATTCAACATATATTTTTGAATGCAACAGTCCTTTAATCGACCCTTACGAGCCAGGACACTACCCTCACGATTTTGAGCGTCGTTTCAGCTACAAAATGTCCAAAATAATTCAAAATTCAATAAGAGATGTTGGAGACACAATCAATGCCTCTAATAGCCATAATTTGAATTGTTTATCTGTATAAACAATCCATAGAGTTCAATTGAAAAAAAAAAAAGAAACTTGTTTATCATTCATTCTCTCTTAAGCATTCAATTAAGATCTTAAATTCTCTCTCAAACAATTTTTGTATTTGTATAACTCTTGTGAGAGTTGGTGAGTATTAGAATAGATATTCTTTTTCTTTTATTTTCTGGGTTTAGAAAATGGGAAGTGAGATTCTATTATAAAGGAATTGGTTTAAGTGTTTAGCCATTAAAACACTTGGGAATTGGTTTTAAAGTAAGCCAAGAAACTTTAGTTTGTAAGGTTGTAAGAGTGAGCCTTAAACTCTTATGTAATCTCAATCTTGTGAATAAGATTATGGGTGATTGAAAAATCCTAACTTGGGGATAAGTTAAGTAGAGACATAGGATAGTTATTGAATCCAAACTTCTTAAATTATTGTGTTCTGCATTCTTTCTTCTCAACATTCTTTCAATTCTTATTTATTTATTTTTAAATTTTGATTTTTATTTGGTATTTCTATTCACCTCCATCTTTAAAGATCTTTCAAGTTAGTTTAAAAACTCATAATTTTCCCCTTAGCAACTGTTTTTCAAGAAATGAAGAAAAAGGTTGATTCGACCTCTAAGATTCGATGAATATTTTGATAGCCTTAAAGTTTCATAATGAGAAAGAGGTCTTCTATAAAATTTAAGTAGACATCTATAGCTTTCTGAATTGATCTTACTTGTTAAAATCCAAGTTCATTTGGGTTTTCAAAGCATGAGTCGAAGTCATCATATGTAGCTTTTACTTCAAGTTGTGCAACTCTTAGTATTTCATAAATATCTTGAGCTAAAAAGGTCTAATTTAGGTGATTCAAAGTGCTATGGAAATATTAGACAAATATCTACAACTTTCATGAAGGAAGATTTAGCTGATTCGATCATTTTTAAGGGCTAAAGTCTTAGGTACATCCATGCATCTGGGTGAGCACAATTGTGCACAAACAGAAGCCACGAAGAGAAGCAGGCATGGCTGTGTGGCCTCAACATATAGCCATGTGCCCTGGTAGGAGGTTGGGCAAAATGCAAGCATAACTGCACAGCTTCAACACACAACTGTGCAACCTAGTTGTTCCGAAATAAAGCAAAATTTTGCCCTATTTCTTAGAATGAGGACATTGCAAGTTTTAAGTGTGGGAGGAGAAATTAAAATTTTTCAATTTTAAATTTTAAATTTTAGTTTTTGATTTTATTTTTTTAATTTTCAATTAGTTAGGAATTTAAATTTTGAATTTTATTTTGATTTCCCTATCTATTTTTTTTAATAAGAGTTCAAATTTTTTTTATTTATTATTTATCTTTTCAAATTTCAGTTTTTGTTAGGATTAGACTTTCCAATTCTTTTGAACTTCTTATTTCTCTTTTTATTTATAGCTTTAAACTCTCTGCTCCAGCCATATCTCTACACGATCATTTATTTCTACTTTATTTCTTTTGTTCTCTTGTAATTTAACGTGTTTCTTTTAGTATGACTA